>VZSE01009563.1:944824-1041802 GCA_013398275.1 Promerops cafer
CCCCGGGGCTCCCCGCGCATCCCCGGCGGGGGCGGACGCGGGGCGCAGCGCGGAGCCGGGCCAGGGATGGGATGGGGCTGCCGGGGGCTGCGCCGGCCCCCGGGTATTGTCTGGGGGTCGGCGGACAATAGGCGGAACGACGAGGGAAGGGGGGGCTCGGCCGGGCGGGTTCGGAGCATCCCTGCTCCCGCGGCAACTCCCGCGCGTGTCGGTCCGGAGCGGAGCCGTGTCCCGGTGCTCCCCGCCCGGCATCCAGCCCGCCCGCCTGGCACTGCCGGCTGGAGAACGGGGAGAGCGGCTGCGGGGAGAAATGCCTGGAGAGGACAATCCGGAGCCCCCCATGGCTGGAGCCGGACGGGGGATGCAGGGGAAGGGCTGCGCGGGGAGAAGGGTGTAGTAAAGCAAAGTCAAATTTCCCCCTGAATCCTGCAGCCAGGCCTAATGGGCACAGATGCTGTGTTGGGCTGGGGAGGGAAAGGAGTTTTGGGGGCTGCAGTTTCTGAGGCTGGTGTGAGGGGAGAGGGGAAAAGAGCTCTAGGTTTTTTCTCCTTCTCCCAGAGTTACTAGGACTGAGATATGCATCATTAAAAAGGAATAGCCTAACGCAATTAAGTGGCAGACAGTCCCCACTGCAACACTTATCCATTGTTCCTCACTCTGCCTTCTGCCAGAACGGTTCTCGCCTGGACAAGAGAAGTACAATTGAACAAATAGTTCATTTCCCTGGCCAATTGCATCTGTAGTGTCTCCCTCGAATCTGCTGCTGACTGGCTGCAAATGCAGCAGCGTCCCCAGACAGAAACAGAGAACCAGGACCCTCTGGTGAGATTCCCGCTGCCGTGGGCTGGCAAGAGCAGCTCCCAGTGGCTGCTCACCCGAGTTGTTCTGATGGCAACAGCAGGGCAGGTTTGCTCCCTCACCTCTCCATCCCCTTAGTGCCCCTCTGGGGAGTGCAAAGAAGAAAACCAGCAGGTGCTGAGGCAGGACCAGCCCACAACTAGAAGATGGTTCAGGCAAGTCTTCTTTCTGTAGCCCGTCTCTTAACTTTTTCCTTGCCCTGGAGGATGTGGGATTTTGAGGGGTTTTGTGGTGATGCCGTTTCGGTGGAGTTTGGCCAGCCTGCCCTTCCGCCTGTGCCCTGGTGCCCGGCTGCCCCGCCGTGCACAGGGGCAGGAATGCTGGAGCCTGACCCTGCTGCTCCTTTCCGAGAGAGCTCCGAGCAGCTGGAGGGACTGCGGCTGCACCTGGGCCCTCGGCACACGCTCGCCTGGAGGCTGCTGTGTCCTTTCCCGGGAATCTCCTCCTGGTTCTCAGCGTGCAGCCGAGCCCGGCGCGTGGGGAGGCACAGATGCATTGTCTGCACTGCTGCGAGACACCCTCGGCACTGGGGGACTGCTGCTTTTCCTCGCTTTGGAGCTTCTTATCACAAGTCTGCATCATGGAGCTTTTCTCCTTCTGTTCTTTCTCCTTTCCTCTCCCTTTGTCTGTAGACTGCCACCTGTCCCACTTCACTCTCAGCTTCTCCTTTGCCTTTTCCTGCTTAATGTGTTCTTTCACCACAGGTTTTTTTTTTGTCTAAGTAGACCATGTCCTCTTCAGCCTGCTTCTCTCAACACTGGAGACAGAGCCCAGCCCCTCATCTCAGTCAGAGTATTCCTGCCAACTGTTTACAAAAAGTAGCACAATACCCAGGCTGAACACTGACATAATTACATACCCAGCCAGAGAGTGTAGTAAATAATCCAGCTTTTCAGGCTTTTGCCCAGTGGTGAGTCTTTTGCCATCTCCTCTGCCCATGGGCTAAATGTATTATACTTGGCTTGCATTTACTCATATTCTGGAAGCACGGAGTCAGCGCAGCCGTGTGTGGCATTGGAGTGGATGTACAGGGATGCCTTGCACCATACACCCTCCCTGTGTGCATCGTGTGTCTCAGTCTGCTCCTGGGGCCAGGCTCTGACAGCTGTGCTGGGCTCCAGCCGCGGCTGCCAGGGCAGGGACGGCTGCTGAGGCGTGGGGATTGTTCCATCAGCGAGGGGAAGATGGCTCTGGGGTGAAGGTCACAAGTGCCAGCAAAAAAACGCGGGGCTTGGTGCACTGTGTTTGCACTGCTGGCCAGTTTTCCAGAGGATGGTGTGTACATGGAATTGCAGACACACAGAACTGTGGATACTGTCAGCACGGTTGTATTTCCAGTTGTGATTGTGAGCCTGAGTCTGTCTGCAGTTGCTTTGATTGTGAGTCAGTCTGTCTGCAGTTGCAGTAGCTGTGAATCAGTGTCTGCCTGTAATTATGTGGGTGAATCAGTGTTGGCTTGTTACACTATGAGTGCAAATGGTTTCCCATAGCAGTTGTGGGTGTGAATCACTCTACAGTCCCTCTGGATGTGTTTTTGAGTAGAGAGATGCAATACTTGGATTAATTTTGTTTTGATGAGGAAAAACTGTCAAGCAGCTTCTCATTTTGGAAAATTAAAGCTGGGCTGGGAGTTGGGCACAGACCTTATTTCTTCGTTACCAGCAGTACAACTTACAGAAGAAATCCACTTTAAGGCTTGCTCCCAAGATTTACATGTTGACCTAAACCTTTAATTTCTTTGCCTGGTGCCTCTGCTTCCAAGTATCTTCTTCTGCTGGCATCCCTCACAGAGCTGCAGACGACACATTTGATAACCATCACATGTGCCTCGTACCTTCTGTGTGTGTGGCAAATTCTCGGGAAGGTTGTTCATGGCTTGTACAGTGCCTGTGTGTTTGCAGGGATGAGCCAGTGCGTGCCTCTTGGGTAGGTGAGCACAAACATTTCCATGCTCAGGAGTCCAGGACTGTGCAGTTCCTCTGCCACGCGCCCCTCGCTGCGAGCCGGGGCTGTTTCTCTACGTAGGTGGCAAACAGCAAGTTGGGTTCAGGTGGATGGAGGTGCTGCTGCCTGTTTCTTGGTCTCTTATTTCTCTAAAATGCTGTAGCAGCTTCTGGCCTTCAGCAGCATCTGCACAGCACCAGACAGAACTAGAGGCTGAACTAGAGGCAAGCTGGAGAAATCCGGGCGAGCTCAGGTGATGGAAGCAGAGCACTGGGCTGGATCCAGGCTCCCAAAGGCAGCCTGGCCCTGTGCTGGCTGGTGCAGGTAGAGCCCGGAGCTGGCAGGGCTGGGCTGCTGAACTGGGTGTCTGTGCCTGGCGCACACGGGCGTCCCAGAGAGCTCATTGCAGAACAAAGGGATGCAAACAACCTGGGAAGGGAAGGGAGGAGAGACGGGGGTCTTGTGAAACACCACAGCGTCTTACTCTGCCGTTTCTGGGCTTCCAGATGAACTGTGGCTGCTCATTGCTGCCCCTGCCCTCAAATGAAAAGATGTTTTTGTTCCGAGGGACCCTCCTTTTTAGCTGGAGTGATTGAGAACTGAAGAAAACCCTCCTCAGTGGGGACACAGGGCAGCGTGTGCCTTGCCTGTGTCTATTGCTGCTGCACTGAGCACTTGCTGGCTGCTGGCTGCAGAGAGGGCTTGGAGCTTTGCTCAAAGAAGCATTAAAGAGGCACAGCAGTGGTCACCAGAAGCCTGGTGTGCTCACAGAGGGTCAGCTGGACAGAGCCCAGCCCGTGCAGGCCGGATGATTCTGCAGTCCTTGAGGGGTATTGAAGGACCTCTCCTGCTGCCTGGGACCTGTTTTGGAGAGTCTCCAGTGCAATGAGGAAGGGCTTTAATGAGCTTCTTGTGCTGTGCAAGTGCTCCTGAATTTGGGGGTAAACATGCAGGTGTTGTGAGGTCACCTACAGCGCTGTGCTTGGCTGTGCTGCCATGCAGGTGGACAGATGGTGCTTGACACCACCAGAGTCTGAATCACCCTCTTCCTCCTGCATGGAAGTGCTTGGATCTGGCCTTTTGGGCTGAGGCTGCCTCTTCTTCCCAGTCTGATTTCCAGCTGGCTCCCAGCATCACCTTCTCACTGCACTGCCCTCCCTGAGATACCTGACTTGACAAAAGATGTGCAGCTGCTGCAGGTCCTGGGAGCTGAGTGGGAGCTGTCAGTGCTCTGCACCCCTCCAACTGCCACTGGTGTGAATGCATGGCACGTGGGGATGCTGATCCAATGACACCACAGGTGGACAGCATCTGGGGAAAATTTGTCCTTTGGGCTGGTTTCTGAATGCTGTCTGCATGGTGAGACTATTGCTGAGTGGATCAGATGGTTCTCCTGGCTGTGCATCTTCCCAGGAGGCAGTAATTTGGGTGAGAGACTCGTGACTCTCACAAATGTGCCCAGGTGGGTCTATGGGCCTCTTTTGCCTTCATTTCTTTTCTGGTGCTTGCAGTATCCCCCTCTCTGGCCATTCTCTCAGGTTTTTTTGCAAGATTTATCTTTCAGTCTCCACCTCCAGAGTTCTGTGTCTCTCCCTTGTCAGCAGTAAGCTTGTGCTAATCACTCTTTCCTAGGAAGGCACTTAGAATATTTAATGGTTTCTAGAATCAGGATTTCTGGGAAGATCAGGCTCAGTGTGCCAAGTCAGGAGATACCCAATGTTGGCATAGTTACTAGGGTACCTTGCTGATTTGGAAGTTTCCAGCACTTTTTTTGGCTCCCAAACCCACTTCAGTGGGAGCAGGGGCTGGAGCATGTCGCTGTCATGAAGGGAAGGAAGGAAGGAAGCTTTTCCAATTCCTTGTTCACAGCACATCCAACAGGAAGACTGTGTTTCCCTGGAGTAGTGTTGTGCTACGATGCTCTGGAGATTGGACAGATTGTCTTGGAGAGGAGTGGGACTGTTTGTGAAGCCCTTAGGTGTGTGGTTATGAAGACACCTGCCAAATTCCATGTGTTGTGAACTTCAGGTATCGCTGGGTTCCAGCTGCAGAGTGTCAGC
The DNA here is from genome assembly GCA_013398275.1 of Promerops cafer. NCBI lineage: Eukaryota > Metazoa > Chordata > Aves > Passeriformes > Nectariniidae > Promerops > Promerops cafer. Next base: position 949,687 of record VZSE01009563.1, read on the forward strand.
AGGGCTCCTTAGGAAATCTGCATTGGATTCAGCTGTGGAGGTTACCAGCAAGTGCACAATTAGTGCTGAGTGCATTTGCTAACTGTGCCATTAAGGAGTGAGCAGTGGGCAGATGGAAGAAGGAAGAAGTGCAGGGCTGCTCTGAACACACACCATCCCTCCAGACTCCATCTTGCACAGACACAGAGGAGAGCCAGAAGCTCTGGGGAGATGTTCTTTAACTTACACGGAAGAGGGGGTCAGTCTAAAGAGTTGTACCACTCTTTTCTGAACTTGAAAATGTTGGCATTCTGCACTTTTTTCTTCATGGACACTGGGCAGTTTTCCCTTCAGCAAGTCCTGGTAAGAGATTTGGGGCTTTTTTTTCCCTTCTTTGAGGCTGTTAAAAGCCAATTAACATTCCTAAACCCTCGCTTGGTTACACGCAGTTAAATGCACGTTGCCTGCATCCCTCCTCCCCTTTCCGAGGATCAGGGATCCCTGCAGGTATTCAGATTAAGGCGTTGGCTGATTCAGAGCTTTCCTGAGTGGGAAGTGACAGCTGAATAGCCCTGCACGAGGACAGCCCCAGCACGGGCTGGAGGAGCTCCAGTGCTGCTTTTCCTGAGGCACTCTCGTGGGTGTTCCCATCCCTTCCCTGTGCACCGAGGGACCCCTTTGCCTGCTCTGCCATCAGCATCCTCTCCAAGAGCTACTCTTGTGTGCTAAAATCTGAGGAGCTCCGTTACTGGGCTGTTGAAACCTCGAGAGTTGTTTTACAAACTGGTTTCATTAGGGAGGCTGTGTGGCCAGTATCTGTCGGGCTTCTAAAGCAGTTGCACCACTTGGGTTCTTGTGTGTGCCTGTGGCTGGGCTTGCAAGAGCCCCAGGAAAGGGGAGAAGTGATGCTGAGAGCTGCTGTGCCACAGGATCTGGCCGTGGGGAGCTTTGCATGATCCCCTGAACTGTCTGAATGGTGAAATCTCCTCCTCTGCAAAAGCCTCCTTGTATTTTCCAACACGTTTCCTACTTGGCAGCAGGGTGATGAGCAGGACTGGGTCTGCTTCTCAATCCATCTCCAAGTGTGAAGTAGCCACAGAACGAGGAAAACACCCTGCAGCCTCTTCTATCCAGCTTCCCAAGAAAAATGCAATGCTGAACCAAAGGAAAGTGGTAGGAAACAGTGCCAAGCTGTTTTCCAAGCTGTGTTGTCCTTCCCGAGTCCCAAAGTGCAGCCATAGCAAACCCCCATTTTGGGGACCCTCTCAGTGTGAGCAAACTGAGATGTGGCTGGCAAAATGTCTATTTGGGCAAGTCATGAAAACAGATTTTGCTCCCAGTGGAGGTATGTAGAGCTGGTTCTGATGCTTAAAATGAGACAGAAGCATAAATTTGACTTAATTCAAGCATCCCTGTTGTCCTTGGCTAGCATCTTCCTCATCAGAACTATCCAAAGTAGAAAATTACCCTTCACCTCTGTATGATATTTAAGGAAAACACTCTGAACAAGGTTTGGTGAAAATGCAGTTGTTAGGAGCTTCTTGGCACAGAGAGGACACACCCACATGGAAGGTGTTCTGGATTTTGTCACTGTTCCTGACCCTCCAAATTACCCTGTTCCTCCATTTTCTGGTACTTGTTTTTTAGCTTCACTTTTCTGCTGTTGGTGCATAATTTGCCCCAACCATGGTTTCACCAAATTTGATAAAGATGCCCCAAATGTTCTACAGGAGCCACAACAGCTCCTGCAGAGCCAGGAGGCACCTGCTGCAAATCCAAAGTGTCCTCATTTGTGTGGGGATCCCTGGTCAAAGTCTGCTGGCTGTGCAAATTCTGCCCAAACAAAGCCTTTTTTGAAACCAGCAGTTGCATGGAAAAACGTTGATTTCAGTGAAAATTTGCAGTGGTGTTTTGGGGAGGGGAGAGGATAGATAGCAATGGTTTTTAAATTTTTTTTATAATTTTTTTTTTTGCTTCTGGCTAGTATTTGAAATTGCCTTAGGGAAAAAAAATCAATTAAATACTATTGTATAATAGGCAAGTTGAAATTAAATGAAAGGGAAAAGTTGAAAGGAAATCTGTTGAGAAGCTGCTTGTTGGAGAAGTTCTGAATTTGCCTTGTAAGAAAAAAATCAACATTTTATCTGTCCTTGTCGTGATTTGGAACGGAGTCTCCCCGAAATGTTGGAATTTCCCACAGAACAGATGTTCAGCCAGTTAATCTGTGCTTCATCAGCAAATACTTCAACTTCCAAGTCTGTGTGTCCCTTCTCAGCTGGAAAGTGGGGAGAGCCAGAGGAGCCATCCCAAATCAGAGCTTTTCTCACCACAGCCATGGGTGTGTCCATGCCAGAGGCTCCTGCACCTCCTTTGGTGTGAGGATGAGCTTCCCTAGGGGGCATTCAGGTAGAATCCTGGTCAATAAAGCCTGAGCACCCTGTGCCTAAATTAATCTGTGCAGTAAATTTCTGCAAGGATTTTAAGTGACTGATGGGGAGGAAGGTAAAGGTAATTAGGGCCAAATGCTGGGTTGGTTGTTTTTTTTCCCCTGTGCCTGCTGTTAGTGAGGATCTTGCCAGAACAAAAGCTGAGGTGGGTGGTAAGGACTGGTGGTGTCTGGCTCTTACCTTCTGCCTGCCTGGCAGCTCCTGTGCTTCTCGAGCTAAAAAACAAGGATCAGGCACAGCCTCCAGGGCTGTGGGGAGACTGGCTAAATGCAGAAATGTGATAAAACACAGGACCCAGCCTGGCCTTGTGCCTCTTCTCTTGCAGGGCCAGGGGTAGCCAGGCACACACTGAGGACGTGTGTGATCTCCAGGTGTTTCCAGGCTGCTTGGCTGAGCCCTCTGCACGGGATTTCTGCTGGGAGTTCTCCTCTCCTACGTCCCTGGGCAGAAACCCCTGCTCCTTGGCAGCACTGAGATAGCTCTCCTGCCCCCTTCATCCTGGGGCAGCCTCAGCTGGCTGAGAATTGCCACCAGGTGCTGGGGTTTGGCTTTGCAGCCAGCACCTCCTTCGGTGCTGGAGGGAGCTGCCTGAGGCTCTGCAGCGTTGAGTGGAGAAATCCAGAGGTCACTTTTGGCTGGCACCAGCATCTTGCCCTGGTTTCTGCCTGCTGTGATTGACTGGAGCCTTCACTGCTGGCTCTGGGGGCTCAGAGTGGGGCTGGCTGTGCCTGGCTGCCACGGTGCTGAATCCCCTGGGTGCCAGACAGGGAGCGTTGCGAGGGGGAGATGTCACGACAAGCTGTATTTATCCAGGCTGTTGCTTGGCAGTGCTGCTCCAAGGTGCATCAACATAATGAGATACATAAAAGGAGAAGGCAGTTAAATGTGCAATAACATCACAATAAAAGTAAAACTGAGCATTAATGAAAACTCTGAGCACGCTAAGTGTAGTATCGCCGAGCGCTCCCACCACCTTGGGCCTCGGTGGTCAAACTTAATAATAATTTCTGGCAGTGTCATTACCGGAATTAAATGAGGGTTTAACTGTCTAGAAAAAGATGTTGGGGGAAAAAAAAAATGGGTCTTGAGACTTCACAAGTGGTTCTGCTGTGTGGATGTCACCGAGGCAGCAGAGGTACCAGGCGAGCTGGGGACTGCTGCAAGGGGCAGGCTGTGACTGAGACTGCAGGCTGAGGTGGAGGAAGGGATGGGTGGAAGAAGAGCCAGTGTGGTTACCTTGGAAAGGGGGCTTTGCACTTGCTGCTGAAGCACCTGGGGAGCTGCAGGATCTGCTGAGAGGGTGAGGTGAGGGTTTTAATGTGTGTACCTGCTTGCTCTGACGCCGTGATGCAGCTTCCCCAGGGCCAGCAATGCTCCAGGGCATGATGCTGCCTTTGGTTCCTGAGGGTTTCCTGAGATTTCAAATACAGGACCCAGAAATACTGACTGCTGCCCAACATGAAAAATGGAACTGTTTGCTTTTCCCTAGTAACTAAAATCTCTTTTCTCTCCTCTCATTCCCCTCTGTCCCTCCCTGGCAGGTTCTGGAGGCTCGTTTTGCAGTGGCTGCACGCTGACACCATGGCGCCGAGGCTCCCGGGAATGGGGCCCTTCTCCCTCCTCAGCCTCGGAGTCCTGGTCCTGGTTCTGGCTCTCCCTGCTGATGCTAGGTAAGGTGGTGAGTGCTGAGCTGTTGGCCAAGCCTGCAGTCCTCTTACTGAGCTTAAATATCCCGGGGTCTGTGTGTGTATGAAGCTGTCCAGGGCAAAGCACTGAAGTGTCTCTGCTGTGTTTGACCCTCCCCGTGTCCCCATCCCCATGCCTTTCACCCAGGGACTGTTCAGTCCCTAACATGGCTGACACTGGCATTATTTGAGGTGTGCTCTCTGAGATCAGTTGTCAGCGTTTTTTGCAACAAAACCTATTTTCAGATTTGGCCTCTGCACAATTCATTCTGGGCAAGGACTCTGCTTGCCTGAGTTTTAACCTGGAAGAGAGATTCCCCCCACCCCATTTAATATTTTAATACTGTTTTAAAGAACAGAAAATCAATCTGCCTCATCTGTTTGGCTGTTAATGGTGTAATGACCCACGGGCAGCACACCTGGCCTGCTGCAGCACCGGGGTTCTCTGCCAGCTCTGGCTGGCTTTGCTGCTCTCCTGTGCCTGGGTGTGCAGGCTCTGGCTGTCCTGGCAAGGAGAGTGCTGCTGCCAGCCTCACCTTCCCAGCCTCTGGAAGCTGTCTGGAGGAGATGAAAGCCTGTTAGTCCGTGACTGCATCCCACCAGAGCCTTTGCTGGGTGAGCTCGGGGAGCCCTTCGAGGAAGGAAGATGGAGATGCCGCCAGCTGTGGGGAGGGAGGAGCTCTTCACAGAGGGAGAGAAATGCAAATAATACATGACTTCTATAAAACATTTAGAAAAGCCTTTAGAGTGCCAGGTATGGACACTGAGATGCTGTCTGCTGAGTTAGAAGTCCAGAAGGGATCAAGGATCATCATGCATGTCAGTGCTGCCCCTCCCGCCCTGTCCTGCTTTGTCTGCTTGGATTTGACTTTGCAGCTTGCCTTGCCCTGTAAGTGCTGACCCTGCCCTGCTGCACAGGCACAGTCAGCCCTGGGCACTGGCCTCTCACGCCCTCCCCACAATGGCTGTGGGGGCTGTCCCCATGCCCTGTGCCTGCAGCTCTGCCTTTTCCTCCCCATCACGTATTCACCGGAGCCGCTGCTGCCTCGCCACCTGCCACGCAGGGACTGCTCAGAGTGTTGCTCCCCAGGAGGATTTGCTTCCTAAATTGTGTGCAAGGGGACCCCTGTGCTGATGTGGCACAGCTCCCCAGAGAGCCTGTGCACAGGTGGCAAGGTAATGACTTTTTCCTCAAGCCTATCCTAATTAAATTTGCTGTAAACCTCTGTCCTTCCTGCCTAGAGGTTTTTAATTATTTTAAAACCTTGATCCCGCACATCTCTTTGCAGTTCCTTTATGCCTTGCTAAAGGGCAGCTTTAGCTTTATGTTGAGGTGAGGTGAGGCAGCCCAGAGCTTTCCTAGGAATAGAATTATTAGCCCAAATCAGGTGCCAGGCAGAGGTGCTGCTGGCTCTCCCCTGCCTGCACCTTCCCTTGTCCTGCCTACGCTGCTCTTCCCCCAGAACCTCCTGAGTGAATCCCACACTGCTCACATTGAAGTCAAACCCTCAAATGTCAGGCTAAGTAAAACAGCTTTGAAATTTGTAAACTCATTTTTCCCATCACCGCTGAGCCTCCACCAGGAGTTCCTTCACAAAAATCCGTCCTCTCACTCTTTATATTATGGGTAATTTTTAAAGATAGCTTATAAAACATTAATGAATGAGCTTTTCATGAGCATGCTAGCTATTCATAAGTTATAGATGGTTATATACTCATCAGCAGACACTGGGACAGATTGCTTTTAACCATGACATCTATTGAAAGCTGGTACAATTGAAACCCCAGTAATTACTGCAGGCATTTGTTAAACTTCTCAAACCTCTTCTTACCTGCAGGGAGTTCAAGTCCAGATGAAAAGCCAAAACCAGCGTTTGGATTCAGCTGGATCTTGGAGGCTGTGATGCAGCTTGTAATGTCAGGGGTGTTTTGATGTTTGGATCAGGCAGGTTGCATTAGGGGTGGGTCAGGTGTTATTGAACCATGCCTCACTCTATGGAAACTGGGAATTTTAGTTTTTTCACTATGATATCCTCCTTGTTTTCCTGGAGGCTCAATTTCCTGGCTTGACCACTCCTCCAGGTGTTGCTTTGCCAAAAAACAGAGGCCAAGTGGTCCTGTGAGAGGTGGGATATGCTCCTGGAGAAGTGGACCTCAGGCACTTGAAATGCAATTTCCCAGAGTGTTTGGTCAATGAAGCCAATGAAAATTAATGTCAGAATTGCCCAAAACAGAATATTTCAATTAACTGCAGCATTCTAAATAGTATTGATTCAGCCTGACTCTAAAAGTACCCATACCCTGCTCTCATTTTTTCTTCTTTTGCTAGGAAATACTCTTTTCCCTTCCTTTATCTTACAGAATCTGGGTTTTCTGTGGGTGAATACTTTGACAGAGAACTCCAAGCCAGCTCTGGTACTTGTCACCTTACTGACCCTTCACAGTGTATTTACAGGTGCATTGGCAGTGTCAGGGGTAACCAGTCTGACCAGATGGGATGCAGCAGGATTAAGCTTTGAACTCCTTAAATAATATTCCTTTTTCTGTAGTTTTTTATTGGTTTTCTCCCCCCCAGTTACTTCATGATGCATGCTGAAACCAGTGGCTGCCACACACCAAAGGACATAAGGCTGGGGTGGGAAGGAAAGGGGCAGAAGTGTTAGAAAGTGACAATTTAGGGGCTTTTCTTCCCCCAGGACGATGTTTCTGATGGTCATAGGTGCTCTCCTTGGTAATGGAACCATGAATTGCATGTCCACCACCTCTGGTCTGTGGCATTTGTGGTCTTCCTCTGGCCAGTGCTCCCCAGTTATTCACCTCTCCATTTAGTGCCAATTTGCCAGTCAGGGCTTCCCTGCTCCTGAGGGACTCCTATAGCTGCTGCTGCTGAGCATCCCTCTGCTTCAGCCTTTTTTCCCCTGCCTGGCTGGGCTTCCTCAGCCACCTCACTGCCTGTTTGTGCCTCTTAATCTTCTTTTTTTGCCTCATTTGTCTCTCTCTTATTTCCTCTTCCATCTTCCTTGAAAACTCTTCATCTCTATAGATTTTTCTTTTTGTTTTCTGTTACTTAATCTTCTGCCTTTCCATTTGTTTTGGTCCTAACAGCTATTTCTGCTGGGGAAAGCTGTGCTTGAAGCCACAGCACTGCTGCTCTGTGCCATCTGAAATCTCTTTTAGAGGCAGGTGGTTCCAGAAGGACTCACAATCTCCTTTTCTGTTGATTGAAAGGGAGACACAAAATGCAAATGTATCACTTGAGCCCCTTGTGTTTGCAAAACTGCATTGAAGATTTTGTTCAGTGAGATGTGCTTTTTTAGAGGAATTTACTCCTTGTTTTATTCCACCTGGGGCAGAATATGTTCTGAGGAAATCATCTTGTTTGGGGGCTTCCAGGCTTCTTGTGTTGAGCAGAGATGGGAATGTGGAAACTCATTTGTTTTTATAAACAGGGAAAGTTCAGCAAACCGCAGAGATGGTTCACTAAGTGTTTTAATGATGAGGCTTTAAGCCTGTTTACTGAATTCTTACTTTTCTGTCTCCCCTCGGGCAGAGATCTTCGAAATGGCTCAATCTGGCAAGTAACTGGTGTCACTTCTTCCATGCTGTCTGTAAGGAGATAGTGGCACTTGAATAACTGGGCTTCCCACAGCCTCTGCTCAGAAAACGCCCATTTTTGGGGGCAGGCAAGGGCTGCTGGGGCAGCTCCCTGTTAAAACAGGGCTCCTAAACCGCACCCCGTGGTGCTGCTGGCTCTGAGCGGGGAAAGGTGGGGAGGGGGCAGTGGGGAGGTCTGTGAGGACAGAGGGGAGTGGATGAGAAGTGCCCTGTGGTGAGTCCCTTTGTCAGAAGCTGAGGCCCATCCTGCCTTCAGGCTGGAGCAGGAGCCGAGCTCCCGTCGCTCCCTGTGCCCGCTCGGAGCATGCACAGTGCAGATTGCCCTTCTAACGTTTTCTCCTGGTTTTTCCCCCCTCTCTGTGTGCCAGGCTCTCTCAGAAGCACGTCTCGGACGTCGTGGATGACAGCAAAGACAACATCACCATTTTCACACGCATCCTGGACAGGCTCCTGGATGGATACGACAACCGCCTGCGGCCTGGGCTCGGAGGTCAGTCAGGTGCTCCCTGCAGCTGCATGCCTTTAGCTGGGACAGGCAGCACAGATGACTTTTTAATGACTCTGGCGCTGTCAGGAGGGGAGGCTGTTCAGTGCCAGGCTCAGTTTGTGGCTGTTTCCCCGTTTTCAGTCTGTTTGGCTGCTGCCTATCTCGTGGGCCGAGAGGGGCAAGCGCCGGGGTGCTGTGGTGGCCTGTGACAGTGCGAGGACAGGCCTGCAGATGGAGCAGCTGTGGATGAACCCATCCCTCCTATTTTTGAGGCATCACCCTTTCAGAAATGCTGATACATTCAGAAAGGAAGACATTGAGGGGCTGGGGCATGTCCAGAGAAAAGGTCTGGAGCACAACTCCGATGAGGAGCAGCTGAGGGGAGCTCAGCCTGGAGAAAAGGGGGACATTCTCACCTGCTACAGCTCCCTGAAAGAAGGTTGCAGACAGGTGTGGGTCAGTCTGTTCTCCAGGGTAACGAATGGCAGGACAAGATGAAACGGCCTCAAGTTGCACCAGGGGAGGTTTAGATTAGATGTAAGGAAAAACTTTTCACAGAAAGGGCTGTAAAGTACTGGAAAAGGCTCTCTGGGAAATGGTAGAGCCACCATCCCTGAAAGTGTTGGTGTGGCACTTGAGGACATGGGTTAGTGCTGAATGTGGTGGTGGTGCTGGGTGCACAGTTGGACTTGATGACCTTTTCCAATTCTGTGGCTCTGTACCACCAGTTTGCAGAACCTTCGGCTCATGTTGGTGTTGCTTTTCAGTCAGTTTGCTTTGCTACAGAGCCTCCATCTCCACATCTTCTCAGTTATTTCCTATGCAGCTGTCACCTGGCAAGCTCTCCCGCCGTGCTGCTCTGGGCACCGGGCACTCACCCAGGCCCTGCTGCCTCCTGAGCTGCCTTCGATGCTGCTGCCAATATTGCTGCTGCTGCAGAGCTTCTCTGCAAGCTCCTACACTTATTTGAGGTGCTTCAGAAGGAAAAACCATGGCAGTCACCTTCCCACCTAATGCCTGCAGCTACAGTCAGCATGATCTAAGGGGGCAGAAGAAGTAGGGAGCTGTGTGGGGAAGACAGATGTGAGATTAGGGAGATGTGGGCCTGGGTGGTTTCCTGGTGTGTTGTTGCTGTGGCAGAGGTGGCCTTTCCCAGGTGCTGACAGCTGTGTGTCCCTGGGGCTGCTCAGGGGATGTCCCTGCACTGCTCCGAGCTCTCCTGCTCAGCAAAGGTGTGCTGCTGGACCATGATTTGCACCCAGAGCTGGAGTTGCCCCTTACTGTCCCATTTTCTGACGGTTCTGCTGCCAAGAGCTGCTTTCCTGAGCTCTCGCATGCTGAGGGGATCTCCTGGAATGGCACTTTCCTTCCCCAGAGCAGCCTTGCCTCCTCCCAGCCCCGTGTCCACCTCTGTGGACAGCCCCGTGCCCTGCAGCTGCCCTTTGAGACCATGCCAAACATGGGGAGAAAGGGTTTTTCCGGTCAGCATCCTCACCTCTGCTGTGCTGCACAACCCAGACAGGAAAGGGTTACAGTGCCTGCATAAGCAATCAGTCAGTTTTATTGCTTTCGTTGCTTGTTTCTCTCCCCCAGAATTAACTGTGGTCCCACTAATAGCTTTGCTTCCTCAAGTCTCCCCATGGCTGTATTGATTTAACTGAAACGAGTTCTGCACGGGACTGAGGGGGCATTTATGCTCACTGTAGGCTCAGCTGCAGACAAGCCCATGCTAAGTATTAACAAGAGGAGTCCCAGGAGCCCCTTGCTGGGGAAGTTCAAACCTTTCTTGGAACATCTTTGCTCTGTTGCTTTAGATCCTTTAATAATGTGTTTAACATAATAAATTGCCTTTGCCTGAGCCAGCCCTTGAGTGTTTAAAGACTGCTTTCACCTCTGTGTTGCCCTGCTGAGGCACTCTGGCAGACCCAGATGGGAGGTGTTGATGAGGGCTGCAGGTTTTGGGGGCTCTTGACTGGCAGTGAGTTGTCCTCTCTGTATGGAGCAGCGTGGTGAGCCAGGCTCTCCCCACTTTTAGTTGTTTTTCCCAAGGCTGAAGCCTTGGAGGCCTTTCAGGAGGAGAATTAAAAACCTCTCCCACTGCTGCTGGTGGCCAGAGAAGCAGAAATGGTCCTGCTGCAGACTCCAGAGTTTGGGGTTAATGGAAGAGCCTGGGTGGGCTCCTGCTGTCCAAGGCTGTGTGAGGGCTGGCAAAGCCATTGCCTTGCTCCCCGTGAGCAGCTGTGCTGCTGCAGGACTGGGCGATGGACAAGGAACTCTGCTTTTCCTGCAAGACAGTGCTGGGCAGTCCCCTTCTCCCCATTTCCCTTGGGAATGTCTTCCACTGCTTTTCTGAAGATGTCAGGCAAGAGCATCCATACCCTGCAGTCCGTGGAAAGGGCAGATGTGGTGATCTTGTGTCCACACCCAGGCTGGTGGAAGGATGGAGTGTGTAAATTGTGTGTAACCTGAGTGAAGCAGGACACGCAGGCTCTTCGCCTGACTGGTTCTCCTGTTCTGGATGAGATGCCCCTGCAGACATCTGGGACATGGAGAGCTGAGCAGGGTTTGGGGCTGCAGCACCTCTCAGGGCTCTGCAGTGCTGTGTGTGCTCAGCCCTGTCCCCTCCTTCAGCTTCCTGTGCGCCAGGAACCGAGCAGTGTTTGTTTAGACTTTGGGGGAAGACACTGTGTAAGCAACAGAGTGTTAATGTGGTGACTTCTCCCCTCAAGATAGCCTCTTTGTATTTATTTTCCTATCCCCTCTGCTTTCACCATCTGCTGCCACCCACTCTAATAGCTGCCATGCCAGAGCTCCTCTTCCTACCAGGATGCTGCAGACACGAGCTGAAGCAAGCCTGTGCTGAGGCTGCTCAGGAGAGCCTGCTGCTGCAGAGCCAGGCTCCAGGTGAGGGTGGCCTGCTGCTCCTGCCCCAACAGGACACATCCAGTCCAGCCAGGAGTCCGTGCTGTCCTGAGGCAAGGGGGAGATTTGTGAGCACAGTCCAAGCTGACTTAGAAGAAGAAAGGCAGGGGAAGGTGGCTGTCAGACCCCTTCTTCTGCAGTAACACCCTGTAGCACTGGGGACACGACCATTTGTGTCACAGTGTCTGGCAGGAGGCTTCTCCCTGTCTCTGCCAGCTGAGCCAGGGCTGGATTGCTCTTAGGAACAGAGCCGAGTCTTTTCTTTGGCCTCATGACCACTGGAAGACAGTCTGGGCTCGGGGAAGGACTATCTGCATAAACAGAGCATCTTCTAGGACTCAGAGTGGGGGAGGAGAGGAAGGAGCTGTCAGCAGAAAACCTGTTTGCCCTGGAAGAACATGGGGCAGATTGGTTGTTAAGTCAGAAGAGGAACAGCGATGGACCCCGAGGGAATGGAGACATCTGTTGTCATGGCCAACCTTGCAGGATCAGAAAATGTCCTGAGAGAGCTTCTGTGGACAGCACGGACCTCTGCTCCTGGTCTGGAGCTGTGAAGTCACACAGATCCTCTGTCCAGCCTGGAGGGGCTGCAGTGGGAAGTGTCTGTCTGTAGCTCTCAGGTTCTCCTTGCTGGGGCTCCCTGCAGAGCCTCATTCATGCACCTGGAGCTCGCAGGAGAGGGGAGATGTGGCCAGGAGAAGGAGGTGGAACTGGCTGACCAAGGGTGAGATGTCCTGTGCCCAAAAAGAAGAGATGCTCAAGGAGTGGGATGCAAATGAAGGCTCCACAAGTGATACTTCGTAAATGACAGATATACAAAACTACCCTGTGTGTGCTTGCAGTCCTTACAGGGCCAGTGTGACGTCCAGCACAGTGACCACGAGGGAGAACGCAGAGGGTGGGGGTTCGAGGGTCAGTGGTGCTCCCTGGACAGCTGCACCTCCTCTGCCTCATTTCCTAATTGGTGACACGCGGGCCCCTTGTGCTGCAGCTGAAACAGAGCCATCCTGGGAATGCCTGGGCGGGGGCAGGAGGGGACATTTCCAGGCTTTTCCTTCCTTACAGCCTCGAGAATGCTTTAAATATGCTTTGGCAATGTAGGGCTATTACTGCTCGGGGAGGAGGCATGTGGGACCTTTCCACAGCTGTTTGCAAAGCAAGGCAGGGGTTTCTTCCAGCTCAGCCAGAGACTGGCTGTTCCACGGGGCCAGGGGTGTGCCTGAGGTAGGTTGGGGTAAGAGTGAGGAACCCAGAAGGCATCTGGAGCTGTGCTGGACAACATCTCTGTATTGAGTGGTTGGGAAGCATTCCAGAAAACTGCTGGGCTTTTCCAGGGCATGCCAGGAGGGAAAGATTTTGCCCCAAGGAAGAGGAGAAGAGAGTAGGCTGCTCAGTTTTCTAAAAGATGAGTTGTAAACATCCTAGATAAGCCAGTTTCTCCCATTGCAATTAAAAAGCAATTTGTAGCATGTTAAGCAGCCAGGCTGGGATCGATGAGTGTTATCCCTCCTGGATGCAGCATGACTGACAAGGTAACTCGTGGTATTTCCTTGAAGCTTCTACAGCATCTCTGGAGTCCCTGAACAGCTCAGCCCTGCTGAGGGGGTGGTGGCTGCTGAGCATCCTGCCAGGCCAGCTCTGCACCAGGGGCTTCTGGACAGCTGAGGTTTGGGAGCCTCCTGAAGTGTCCATGGGGTTTAGTAGGACCAGCAAACACAGGCATCTGGACTAAAGCAGCACAGTTCCCCAGGCAGAGCAGGGCCCATCACCCCTTGGGCTCTTCTCCCTTGGGGACAGGGTGTGGCACCCATTCCTTGTCCCTGGGGTGGTCCCATCCAGGCAGAGGGGAGGCCCAGTTTTTACCCTCCCAACTGGGTATATCCAGAGGGTGAAAGCAACCCAGGCTCCTCTTCCTCTTCTCCACTGTGTTGTTCTTTGGTGTCAGCACCTCCCAGCCCACGTTGGGCTCGAGCAGGACTTGGTGCAGTCAGGGCCTGCTGCTCACAGCAGGACTCAGATCAGGGGTGCCCACCTGGGCCTGTGGTGCCTTTTCTCTATCCTTAAGCTGTCAGCTCTGTCCTGCCAATGGTTTTGATCTATAGCCACCTGTTAATATTTACCCTGCTGTTGTATTTCCGTGATTATTTTGTCAGCAAAGCGCACCTCAGTTGGAGTTTCTCTTGTTTCCTCTTTCTGCCCTGCAATGTTTCTTCCTGCTCTTTTAATGATGGTGTAGTTTGGCAGGATGGCTCCTGAGGAACATCTGTATCCCTGCCTGGCCACCTGTATTTCACTAACTCAAGTGCTGATGGCCAAGAGGTTTTGGATTTGAGTTCAGATGGCTTCCTTTAAAAACCAAGAGGTTTTTAGACATTCCTAGGAGATGCTTGGTGTGCTACACCTCAGTGCATCTGTCATTTTGGCCTGACCTCCTGCAGGTAAGGGCTTGTCTGTTACTGTGGGAGCATTAAGGCAGAGGGGATGAAGTAGTCAGAATAATTAAAACTTGAAAATACAGTGCTCTCGAAAATGAAACAGCAAGACCTTATCTGCCTGGCAGGATCCAAGAAGAAATCTGTTTGCAGTGAAATAAACCTATAACTGTGGTAAAAATGGTTAAATTGTCCAGATTTAAGTTTGCGGAACTTTTATTTCCTAAAATCTGGATGAAATGTTGAAATTGTTCACTTGTGGATAGGTTTTTCACCTGTGTGTGATGAAGCTGCCTCATAAACACTATCTAGAGCTACTGTTTGTGTGTGAGACACATGAGATGACAAACAGAGTTGTCCTCTGTGGTTTGTTACAATTTGTAGGGTTTCAGGTCTGTGTTTAATCTGTTTCTCTGTCTTAATGTTCCACTTCTCCCAACTTCTCATCTCTTCTCTCTGATCTGACTTCATGCTTTGTATTGATTACTCCAGGGAGGAATTTGATCTTTTCTTAGGAAAAAAACCTGCAAAATCTATGTGTTATCTCAGATTTTTGTCTTCGTCTGAGCTTCCTTGATGAGTTTTAATTTGAAGCTGAGGCATTGCCTGAACAGCATTTCCTTCTGTTTACCTTTCTGGGCAACGGGGACCCTGCTCTGCTTGTCAAACTTCTGAAATCAAGATCTGTCTGTGAACAAATTAAAGAAAGGTTGTCTTCCCCTCGGGGGCAGCTCTCCAAAGGCAGCTTTGCCGTGGATTTGCAGAGCCCTGGTGCTCTCCTCTCTGGCACAGAACTCCTGGTGGTGTTGCTGTTTAAACCCCTGGTGCACAGCTCTGTGTGAAAAGCCTTGCACACATCAGAAGGCAGGCGAGGAGCACGGCCCTGACAGCTGTGCCTAAGGGTGGAAGTCTTCTCTTAAATAAGTTATGAATGTGCTGAGGGCAACAAGCCTGTATCAAAGCTTCAGGGATGTCACAAGCACTCGGGAGGGGTCGGGAACCCATTGTGAAAGGAGATGGATTGCTTTCGGTGTGGAACACCTGGCTTTGGGTCAGCACTGGTGCTTTGGGGGCATCTGGCAGCTGCCAGTGCCACTGCAGAGCTGTGAGTGGGGCACCACGGCGGGGTGGGTTGGTGCCCAGCCACCCGCTGAAAGGGCAGTCGTGTGGCCAAATTCCATCACCAGCTGTCCTTGCTGTGCACGCTTCTGGGCTCTCCAGAGCAGCCCAGCCAGGCCCCCAGGCTGTGGGGTTGTGATCTGTGAGAAGATCTGTGAGAAGGTGTTTCTCCTGCTCCTGTGGATGCCTTTTTTAGCTGGTGCCTTCCCTGGCTGTGTGTTTCCAGCGAGGAGCTGCTGACCCTGCTGTGCACCCACACATGCAGGCAAGAAGATTTTCCCCAGGGGGCAAGAAATTTGTCTAGGAAAGGAAAACGATCTGGAGGGGATTTTTGCCCCAGTAATATGTACTGGAGTAACATCTCAGAGCTCCAGCGCTGGCTCAGACACCTGCAGTGAAGCAGTGTGAACGCCGGGCAGCTGATCCCTGCCCGAGGGGGAGCTGTGGATGTGTCAGAGACAGGATGATGGTGTTTGTTTATAATGACTCTGGAAGGCGAGAGCTGATGTTTCAGCATGTTGAACATGTGTTAGATGGGTTTAAGAACATTAGTAGACGATGTTATAGATGGCTATAAACTGCTTGTGAGGATGTCTTTATTGATCTGTTGGACTATGGCAGCTTCTCCTTTATTAGAATTTCCATTCGTTCAGTCCCATGTAAAGGATTTATAATGTGGCTTTGATATGGATTGAGAAATAAGATTTTTTTATTGGATGTTACAGAGTTTAAAAACAACTTTAATTGGTTTGTTCTGGGAAGCTGGTGGTGAAACAACTGGTCCAATACTGAGGAAACAGCAGCTATTTTATTTGTTGAGCTAGAGGATAAAATGTTTGCAGCAGTTCATGTAGTAATATAAAGGTATTTTTAATGTCTGATGAGGCAAAGTCATTGATCGTGTTGGTGGTGAATTTCAGCCCTGATCCATCTGGAAGAAGCAATCAAATCACATCTATCTGAGCCCCCTGTGGAGGGGGGATTAATGCTGCTGCTTCAGACCTGTTAGCTTCTTAATGCCGTTCCATTTATTGAAAGGCTATTGTTTGATTAAATAAAAATACTGGAGTGTTTGTGAGGGGGGAAGATGCATGGGGCTTTGGGGAGTGCAAGACTGTGAGGCTAAACTGTGCAGGGTCCCTTAAGCAAAGACTGTTAAAAGTCAGAGGGAAATACCCTGTTGCA
The DNA here is from genome assembly GCA_013398275.1 of Promerops cafer. Lineage (NCBI taxonomy): Eukaryota > Metazoa > Chordata > Aves > Passeriformes > Nectariniidae > Promerops > Promerops cafer. Next base: position 965,558 of record VZSE01009563.1, read on the forward strand.
GTAAGTGGCAAAACTCTCACCTGGTGGGGCAGGAATTTCCTGTAATATTTCTTTGTCTAATAACTTGTAACTTAACTTTAAAAATGTGCCTCTGAAGGATGTGCAGCTAATGTTTATTAAAAAAAAAAAAAGGAGTGCTTGTGGAGTAGTGACAATTACAGGCACAGAGTATAGCCTGGAGAGGGATTTTAATCTGCAATTTGCATTGCGAGGCAAGGACACCCCGTTCTCTTTACCTTCTGGAAGGATATAATTCGAACCACAGTATTGAGAACAACGGGCATGGAAGAAGCATATCATTTTTTTTCCCTCTCTCCCAACCTGCTAGAAAATCCTATTGATGACAAAGTTCAGGCTGAGTCAGTGGATGGAACGACTCGTGACTGGAGCGAAATAAATTGTGTCTGAAAAGGCAAGATGCTGTTTGGACGTCGCAAAAGCCATTTCAGACAGCTCTGGTTTGGAAGGATCAGTTATGAGACGAGAAACTTTGCTGAGGAAAGGGTCTGAGGACCATAACAGACCCCCCAAAGCACAGCCATTGGCTGTGCACAGTGCCAGAGGCTCTGCACAGGGCTTGCTGCATCCTTCAGAACTCTTGTTGAGGAAGTTTTGTGTCCATAGAGGCAGATCAGGGTTTTTTTTTGCTGTCCTGCATTCGTACTTACTCATCTGAGTTCTTGTCTCATCATGTGGATGTCACTTTAGCCAGCTGTGGCCACTGTCCTGCAAAAAATGAAGGTGCAAACTCTGTTGGGTTTTTTTTCCTCCCCAGGTTGTGTTTTCTGTGAAGGGTCTGTGCACATGTGGGAATGGAATTCCAGCCTTTGTACATGAAAGATGAGAGCTCTTCCCTTTGGAGAGATGCACCTGGTCTTGCCTGAGAATTTGAAAACATTTTTTCCTAGAAAAGAGCCTTGTCTGCTTTCATGAGGAGGGGTTAAAAAACAAAAGCATGAAATCTCCTTTCTTCTTCCCTGATCAATCTAGCCATCATTATGAGAGGAGCTTTCTGATAGCTCCTCCTTGTCATGTAATGTCAATACCATTAAGTCCACTTTGGCAAGGGAAGCGATGTATAATTAATTTGCAAATCAGTAAAGTGGATGTGATTTTTATACAAAGGAGAAGGTCTTTAACTGCAGAAGGCTTTGTGTGGGCATGGCCATGCTTGGATGGGACCTCCCTGGAGCATCCCTGTCCCAGCAGGGGACACATCTTCAGTAGGGCCCATTAGCTGCCCTCCAGCAAAGGGACTGAGTCAACAAATAAATGGGAACCAGGTGGGGCAGGGCTGAGGTTAGGAGTGTGCAAGTGCCTCTGAACACCAGCCCAGTGAGTTGGTTGAGCCAGAAAAATATCTTTAAGACTGCCTCCATCCGCCAGTTTTGTTGTTTTGGGTTTTTTAAAGCCTTGGCTCTATTGGAATTATTATTATTTTGATGCAGAACCCATTAAAAAGGGAAAAGGGAAAAAAAATCCAAGCCCTATCTGGACTGATTTGTTCCCAGAAAGATGTTCAATTTCGTATGTATAATTGAAAGGGGCTAAATATAGCTGTATTAATATTTATGGGCCTTATGTTGGAGTTAATACAAGAGTTGCTGTTCAAGGCAATTAAGCTTTACCTTTTCACATGTAGGATTTCGGTGTTTGGAGATGACATTAGTGGTGTGACCTGCATCCAAGAGAGAAAACACTAAAAGCATGCCACCATCTGTGGAGTATGATACCCTGTATTTAGTGCTGTTTGCTGACAGGCAGTTTGTCTCCAGTGAGGCTGATCTCTCCAGAGCAGGGCTGCTGTTTATGATGGCAGGGAAATCAGGGAAATCAGTGCTCTGGGAGGCTTGCAGGAGAACTGGCCCTGCTGTGTTTTGGGAGGGGCTGAGAAACGAGACTCTCGTGACATCACAAAGTGAGGATTGCCCACCTCTGCTGCATCTGTAGCTGCTGGGGATGAAGGGAAAACGATGATGGTGGCACTTCATGGATGCCGTTTGTCTTCACACCACCCACGCCCTAGAGCTGGAGCACGGGAAATGTGACTCTCGGGGAGGGCTCTCCATGCCCCGTCCCTGGGCTCAGCCTCTCTGTGCCTGTCTGCAGGGCCAGTCACAACCTTCATGTCATCAAAGCACAGAGAAAGCAAATCCTGGCCGGGGCTCTGAGCTGCTGTAGGGAGCGTGTGCACGGGGAATTAGGTCGGGGCTGTAACGATGAAAACAAGTCAGTTTGCATTAATAACAAAGGCAAAGTGATGGTGTGCTGGATTTCTAAAGCTCTGCCTTTCAAGAGAAGGGTATCACTGGGATAACATGACAAGAATCCTGGCAGTGGCTGAATTGCCCTGCATTGCTGCTTTTTGGGAGCTGCAGCTCCTCGCTGCTCCAGTTAACAAAGGGCTGTTAGATGCTGTAAAATCTCTCACTGATAGGGACTGTCTGAGTCCTGCCTGTCTCCTAAATTTGATCAATGTGTCAGGCTTTTCCTTTCTTCCATCTGGCTCTGACAACTGCCTTTGGGAAGGAGGGCTGCAGCAAGAAGCCTTGCTCGGGGTTAACCTGCCCTCCCCAGGGCAGGTGGAGATTGTCTCAGTGATGCTGATCGTGGTGCTCATCCCTTCTCCAAGGACTCTCAAACCCTGAGTGGGTGTGTTTCTGTTCTTTCCGTGGTGCGTGGTGTGTTTTGGTAGCTGGAAGCCTTTTAACCTCCTTCAGTAACCATCAGGGGGGTGCATTTTCCAAGGATTTTCATTAGCGTTGGCTGCTAGAGCACAATGGCTGCTTAAACAGGGAGGGAAAAGTGGAAATCAAAGGGCACACCTGCCGAGGCAAAAATGGGGGCCACGTTCTCAGTGGTGGAAAATGAGTTTTCAACTCCAAGCAGCCCTTTGGAATTCCACCTCAGCTCTGGAGATTTGCTCTGGGTGATGCTGACCCCAGCACTGGTATTTCCAATTACTGATGACATAATCCTTGCCCAAAGGTGCTGGCTCCAGAGCAGAGGAGTTTTTCTTGGTGTGTCTGTGAGTGAGCCAGTCCCATCTCATCTCTGTTCCTGAACAAGGGCAAGCCAAGCCATATATTAAGGAACAAGGAAATTGCACCAGTTAAATTTAAAAAACTCATTTAGCTGAAGCAGTGTAAGCGCCCATGAATATTTATCTGATGTTATGGAAGCGTGCAGACTCCCACCTACTTTATTAAATTGATTTTCAATAAAAATGCAAGTAGAAGACATTTGATTAATGGCTGGTGGGACGGGACAATTAATGTGAAGTCTGGAGTCAGCAAAAAGTGTCCCCTGAGTCTGTGTGTCCCTGCTCGAGGCTGGGCTAAGAAAATGTTTCTAAACTCCTCCAAGGGACCACAGCAATGTTTTTCCATGTGGTTTTTAAAATGGGGTGAATGGGAGCTGCTGTTTGGCTGGTGCATGGTTTTGCAGAGGTCCTGACCTTGAAGCTGGCAGGTGATGTTTGCTCCCAGTGTTCTGATTTTCCCTGCTTTTCCCACCCCTCAGAGCAGGCTGCACCTGAGAATTAAACCCAGCAGCGAGCTCCAGCGCTCGCGTCGGGTTTGAGTGAGGCTCCCTGGGCCTTTGCATTTAAACATGCCTGGGATTAGCTCCATCAGCCTCCAGATCTGCTCGGCTCCTACCAATTTCCTCGCTCGGATTTGTCTCCTGGAGGAAGGCAATTTGGAGCTGTAACGTTACAGCTCTATTAGGGATCTCCAGCGCGGTTTCCCGCCGGGATCCTCGCGGCGCTGGTGCCGCCTCTTCCCGAGGAGATGCCAGGAGATGCTGATCCCGGGGCAAGTGAGGGTTCCCAGGATGGGATCCTGCTCGGTGAGGGGACCTGAGCAGCCCTGCAGGGCCTGGGGGCTCCCCTGTCCTGGAGGGCAGCAGAGCTGGGGGCTCCTTGCAGCCTGGAATAGAAACTCTCTGCTGGGGTCTTGTGAAAAATCTCTGGAAGCTGCTGTGGGAGGGATGTTACCTCTCCCGTTCTCTGCAGGGGTTTGCAGGGTTTTGGGGGGTGATGGTTAGGGGCAGGCAGTGTGCCTTGGTGGGGCAGGGAAGGCTGGGTTGGGCAGGGAGGTGGCTCCATCTCAGCATCCCTCAGCTCCACACCTGTGGGCACCGCAACACCGTGAGCCACTGAAACTGCTGCCCAAGTGGCACCAGATAAACAACACCTGGGGCACGAATCCTTCCCCCAGCCAGGATGGCAGCCCCAGGCCCAGGGTCCTGCCTTGGGAGCAGGATGAGCACTTCGATGCCCTCAGCCCTTCCCAAGGGGCACATGGCACCCAGAGAGCTCCAGCCAGATGGCACAGGGAGAGCACCCAGGGGACGGAGCTGCAGCTGCTCCTGCTGCTGCACCTCCAGGATGGAGAGGCTCGTGCAGTCTTTGTTTTGCAGTACTTTAGGGTTTTCTCTACATGCAAATGTGGCAGCAGGGAATGGGCACAGACACTTCTGGCACAGTTGGGCACTCCCCTGCTGTGCTTGCTTTGCTGGGGAGCTGGGCGGGGACAAGAGAGATGGGAACAGAAAGGAAATAAAGTAAAAAATAAAAGCGGGGAGCAGATGCTGGGCATGGACAAGAGTGATGGGAACAGAAAAGAATTAAAAAAAAATAAAAGGGAGGAGGTGCTGGCAAATAACTTCATGGCAGAAAAAGAGAGGGAGAGTTGTGGTTGAAAACAGAAGCTGAGGAAAGGCAGATTGGCAGGCAGCATATTTCTGGAGACAGCTTTCTCCTCTGTAGGCTGAGTCACCTAAGAAACGTGTCAATAAAACACACTCTCGGGCACTGTCTCTAATAAATATATATTTAAGAGAGACATTTCTTCAAAACTTCTGCGAGGAGATGTCGAATTCTGAAGGGATGGCATGAAAAATGACATCTCCAGTGGAAGCAGAGAGTTGCCATGGGAACTGGAACGCTTTGAACATACATCACTAAAACAAGAAAACATTTTCCCCAGCAAAGGAAATTAAAAATTACATACATCTGGAGGCATCTGCCCTCTGCCTGTGTCTGATGGGAGTATCAGAGTACCATGCAGCATATCATAATTCATGTAGTGGGCAGGACTGACAATTCCGTATCAGTTGTTGAATTTTTGTGAGTAACTGTGATAAAAAAGCCTTCCTGTCCTTGGAACAGGCAATGCTGGTGCCTGAACAGTGCTGGGGAGGGGGAGATTTAGAGCCAAAACGGAATTTCCTCTGAAATTGTTTTGCTCACCTGGGGATAAAACAACAGCCTGAATGCACAGCTAAGCCCATCTTGCCACATGGGCATGAATCCACTGCTGCCAGAGGCTGCTGGCCCCATTTGGCAGCCAGGGACTTTTCCTGGGAAGCAGGGGAAGGCAGGTGAGAGGGGATGTCCTGGAGCAGCACAGTGAGTGTTTGAGGGTTTATCTTGTGCTTTGGAGACTCCATATTTCTGTGCAAGTCTGGGGCAGCAGAGCTGGGAGCAGTTATTTGCACCTGGCAGACAGTGTAATTCTTTCTTTCCTTTGTTTTCCAGTGCATTTCCTTTTTCTTTCTTTCCCAGTGTGTGGCGGAGGTGGCACAGGGTGAGCCCAGGGGAAATGCTAAATTGACCAGTGCAGGGCAGTGTGAATTAAATAATTTTATTTGCACACTGTATTGGCATTGCTGAAATAAATAAGCACTGGCCATGCAGCCCAGTGACCTGTGCATGACAGGGGACAGACAGCTCAGTGCAGAGCTGGGCTCTGCCACAGAGACCACGTTGGGGTGAGTGAAGAAGGGAAAAGATTTGTCTGCAGTGCCCTGGGAGTGGAGGTGAAGGATGCCAGAGGCATCACCAGAGGCACACTGTCTGAGGAGCTGATTGAGTTCTCTGCTGAAGGAAATGCCAGCCAGGAGCTAATGGATAAGGGAACCAGAGTGCAAATTACAGTTTTGCTCCCTGCTATGGTACTCTTGTATCTTGTCTCAGTACCTGGCATTGGCCTCGGGGGACAGGCTTGAAAATTAAATGGGCCCTTCCTCTGAGCTCTACAGCAACCCCCAGGAGTCACTTTCTTCTTCTATTTTTTTATTTCCATTTTTTGCCCACTACAGCCCATCACGTGTTCTGGCAATCCTCAGCCTGCAGAGCAACCTGGAATGAGATAGAGCCAGAGGCACGGGCAGGCAGCACTGGGGCTGAAAGGCAGATGGGGAGACTGAGGCACAGCAGAGCTGCCCTCAGTGCGTGCTCAGAGCCACGGTGCAGAGCAGCAGTGGTGGGGCTGGAGCTCAGAGCTCAGCCTGCAAACCTCATGCACTTCACTGAGATCTCTTTTTCTCCTTCTCCCTCTGCAATGACATGCATTTAATGCAGGGCGTGTCTCGTTTGAGTGAGACTGTTTGGTTTGGGGCCCCTCACGACAAGAGGGAGATTGAGGGGCTGGAGCATGTCCAGGGAAGGGAATGGAGCTGGGGAAAGGTCTGGAGCACCAGGAGTGGCTGTGGGGGCTCAGCCTGGAGAAAAGGAGGCTCAGGGGAGACCTTATTGCTCCCCACAGCTCCCTGACAGGAGCGGGCAGACAGGTGGGGATCGGTCTCTTCCCCCAGGCAACCAGTGACAGGATGAGAGGAAATGGCCTCAGGCTGAGTCAGGGGAGATTCAGGTTGGATATTGGGGAAAAGTTCCTTACTTAAAGGGTTGTCAAAACCTGGAACAGGCTGCCCAGTGAAGTGGTGGAATCACCATTCCTGGAAGCATTCAAAAAACACTCAGATGTGGCACTTGACATGGCTTAGTGGTGGACGTGGTCGTGGTGCTGGGTTGATGGTTGGACTTGATCTTAGAGGTGTTTTCCCACTTTAATGCCTCTCTGATTTTTCTTGCATTCCCCTGTTTGCTTTCCAGTCTTTGCAGCTGTTTTCTCTGTTGTCTATCAGTGATTATCAGGTTGGCAGCAGCAGTTTTGTATTGCACCTTCATGCTTATCTTTTTCCTGGGGATCTGCCTGATGAATTGCAGAGCTCAGTAATTGCTTTACAAACGCCAAGGATGTTACTGGCACTGATCTGAAGATTTTGCAACTCCTCTCAAAGCAACTGTGGCCTGTTGGGAGGTGGTGATTTCTGTTAAAGAAAGACTTGCTAAGGACGAGTTAACTAAAGGCTCAGTGTTTTTAGGAAAGGGAGTAAGCAAAAACCTGCCAGGGCTAGTCTGCCTGAGCAAGAAGCTTCAGGGTTCATGTAGGTCATGGATAAGCCTGGTCTAGTAAGTGGTTTTCCCAGCTGGGTTGTTCATGTGTGGAGGGATACAGCAGTGCTTTGTTTTGGTGCCTCATTTCTCCTGTGTTTGCAGCCTCAGCCACAGCACTGAGGCACTGAACCCACTGCAGTCTTTCCCTGAGGGTTCTGTTCACCAAGATCCTTTGACACGGTCAGCAAGAACATTGTCATCAATCCCTAAAGGGGAGAATTGACTGAGTAAGGTTATCAAGGCAGGCCCAAACCAGAACACAGGTGGTTTGCAGGTAACATGGAGTGGGTTTGCCCAATGCTGAGGTAGCAGACTGGCATTTTTGCCCTCGTGTTACTGTTCCTGCAGCAGAATTCTCCTGGCTTTGGTTTCCTCGGGGCACAGCTGGATTTACAGGCTGGCACCACGGCATTGCCTGACTGCTCTTCCCCTGTCCACAGGGACCAGCAGGGATTCCCTTTCCCAGGTGCTTCTGGCTTAGCCATCAAGGCCAGGCTTTAATACTGAATATGTTAAATTATGCAGGCTAATTTATATTCACACATTTTTCCATTGTATTTATAATATATAACAAACATTTTTATGTAGCATCTCCCTTCCATTACCACAGGGTCTCGGAGCACTGCAGAACCTCTAAAAGCATGCTCATACATACATATTCCTCCTCTGTCTTCCTGGCATCTGAGGGTGTCCTGAGTCCTTAAAATAGTAACGACAGTAGCTTTGTTCATTTCGTCTTAGTTCTGTCTGTGGCAAAAATAGCACAGCTAATTTGTAGGCTCTGTTTGTAGTCTGTATGTGTGAGAATGAGGGGTGTGTATAAAGCCTCCATGGCTGCACACCCTCCAGCAGTCGCTGCTTCTGACTCTTTCTTCTGTCCCTGCTGGACTGGATGTTTATCAATAACTTGCACCACACCCTGAGTCTAACCCCTGGAAGTGTATCTTAATGTGGTGATAAGAATACGTGCACGTGGATAAATGGGGGGCAAGCTAAACTAAATCACATTCTGTGGAGCCTTGTGGTAGGTTTTTAGCCAGGGCTTCTGATGGTGTAAGGCTTATCACACCCATCTTGCTGCCTTTTGTCTTCCACAAGCTTTAGAGCCTGCTGGCTGATCTGAGCAAAGCCTCACAGAAAAGGTAGATAACTCCGAGATTTGGAGTCCCTCCAAGATTTGTGGAATTATGAAGCTGAGTGGAAAAAGAACCAAAGCAGAGAGAGGCAACTAGGTGGGATCAACTGGTGTTAGGCATCAGAAAAACAGGGAGGAAAAGCTGATCTGCAGGAAGCAGGGTTTTGGTGGCTCCTCTGCTGGTAAAGCAGCATCTCTGCAAGGCTACCCTGCTGGATAGAGCTGTAACCTGCACCCCACACTCTTGACAAGTGTGAGAAAATGCCTTTCACCAGCATGGGAGGGTGTGAAATCCCTGTAGCACCTTCTACAGCAACACCTGGACTCACCCAGCGTGCCAGGTATGCTGGAGTCCCCTTACCCAGTGTGTGTTGAGACAAAGGGGCAGTGCAGCGAGGTCAGACCAGAAAACTGCTCTGTGCTGTTACCCCCAGGGAAGTGCTGGGGAGGGAGTGCAGTTACTCACCAGAAGGGACCAGCAGATGCCCCCTGTGCCTCTCAGCACTGTGCTGAGGAACAAAGTGTGTCTGAGTGCTCTGCTTTAAGTAATAGCTGTGCCTTGATCCCAGCTCTGTTGGTTATGGAGTTGTGTAGGTGTAGAGACAGCTCAGACCTGGGTCAGAGCCACGAGCACATGTACAGCACATTTGCAGACTCCTGAGGGATTTCTCTTCCAAAAACCGAGCTGATCTTCCCTGCGCAACCCAAGGAGTTTGTGCCCAGGAATTCGACATCCATCTATGCCTGAGAGTGTGTCATAAATCCTAGACAAGCCACATTCAAGTGGTAACTGGGTCACTTCATGGTCCTGCAGCTCCTTCCTGCCGAGGACATTGGCCGCAGCCATGTGAGAACTCTGCATCTGCAGCATGTGGTGTGAGACAGGGAATAAATCTATTCCCTGCCTCAGCTCTCCGTGGCCCTGCTAAGAAGGGGAGCCAGAGCAGGCTGTCTTTCCGAGGCTTTGACAGGCATCATCTCACTTCATCTGTGCTGAAGAATTGAGCACATGTAATTGCAGACCATGCTGATCTCTCTCATCACGTGTGAGCAGCTTTGTTGTTGGCTGTCTCTTGAGACAGCCCCTGAACTTCTTTTGAATTCCTTGTTCTCCCTGAAATATCCAGGTTGAGGGGAGAAAGGAGAGAAGCACAGCTGGAAGTGACACCACATGCGTAGCTGTGTTTACAGATTGGATGATTTCTCTCTAGTCTGGCTGGAGGACACGCAATTGTAGACACTGATGTGCCATCACACCAGAGAGAAGGTAGTAATTAATCACCATGGCTCACAGAGCAGCAACTTGGGAACTGGCTGTACAGCAAATGCTGGCAGTGCCAGGGGATTGGAGCAGCAGCAGTGGGTTAAAAAAAAGCCTGGGCACCCCAGGATTGGGGAAACAGGCTTGATGCTTTCCTGGCAAGCAGCAGATAGCCTTGTTCCCCATCTAAATGTGATGTCCTTTTGATCATAACCCTGCAGAAGTCACTGGAAGCGTAACTGAGGGTGTCAGAGCTGTTACACAGACCCAGTTACTCTGGAATCAAGCAAATAGCCGGGCAAAACTGCGTGAGACAAATGGTTCGTGACATGGCAGAGCTAGATAAGGATCCAACCCAAAGGTCTTGTTGGCAGTCCCCTGCAGGCTCTTACTCACCCCTGCTTTTGCTGAGATAAGACATTTGTTTCAGACATTTATATTGTTTCTTTCCTTACTATGTGGTTTATTCTGCAGAGTACAGATTTCCCAGTGCTCTGTCCTTGGCTGACACCACTTTGCAGTAGATGAGCATCCTGTCATCTTTAACCACACTCTCCCAGGTCACCAGCCTTCATCCACGGACCCTGCTCATCCTCATCTCTGTGCTCCCTAGAGAGAGGCAGGTGCCATCAGAGGTGGTGAGGTCTGGGTGGGCAGAACTACCTGTGGGATTACCTGTGGGGCCAGCGGGGTCTCGGCTGTGTCGTGATGCTTCTGCCCAAGTGAGTTTTCCTGGAGATGTGGGTGTTTCAGGCAGTTCAGGGAATTAGAGAATGTTGCTGTTAGCTCTGTCTGGCCTCTGAAGGGCTGGGCCACCTGCCAGCCCCCTGGTGACACTTCTGGCCCTGCTGGCTGCCATTTGGCAGTGACAGGACCGAGACATTTTGTGTATGTTCTTGCTGCTTCTTCTCAGAAGAAGAACATGTGCACACTGCTGTCCACTTTTGGGAAAGGTGCCCGGGCTGAGCTGCCAGACAGGGGTGAATGTCTGTGATAGGAGACTTGGCTTTTGCTTCTGAGCAAGTAATTTCATATTCAAGGTTGCTAGGGTGCCTCAACAGCCAAGCAATGTCTGAAAATATGTATTTTTACTTCAGGACTGGGAGTTTGAAGAGGTTTCTCATGACCTCTGTCTGTGTTGTCTGAGATCCCCAAGTCATACCCAGCTGTGCTGAGACCTGCCTGCACCTCTGCTCTCCAGCTCTGCCCTCCCTCTCCCAGAGGCTGCAGGGAATGCCAGGAGATTCTCGTGGCTTTTTGCCACCTCTGTTCCCCAAGCTTTCCCTCCTGACCCCAGCAGAGCCTCTGCTCCCAGGATACCTGGTGTGGAAGCACTCCAGCTGCCGTGGGGACGTTTGTGGTCGTGACATTAGCAATAGCTCACACTGCTTTGTGGCCTTTTGTGTGGCAGGAGCTCTGTCAATGTCCTTGGAGTCAGCTTTATCCCCTGGCTGGGCTGGACAAGCCCAGGAGGCATCAGCAGCACTGCAGTGATGTTCACTGAAATGTTTCCTTCTCTGCTGCTATTTCTGAGCTCCCTTGGAAAAAAAAAAATTGCAAGAAAAGCAGCTCTGATGTATGGGGGGGGGGGGGTCTTACTGCCCCCACAGCAGAAGAGCAGCAGTGAAGGCCACACAGGGCTTTCTGGCGTGTGCTTGATGATGTAGATGTCTCCATTTCTGCAGTTTTAGGTTGTGGAGAGAGGTCACCCTCTCCTCTTGGGCACCTACCCCTCTGCTTGTGCCTCCCAGTCCTCTCCCAGCCCTGGCCTGGCATTCCCAAGTGCCAGGTCACAGAGAAGGTGCCATGTGCCACACCACCCAGAGATGTCCCCCCCTTCTTCAGTGCCTCTCATCCTGCAAGGAGACTCCATTCAGCTCCCACTTCCCAAAACAAGGCAGCACCACAGGTTGGAAGGGCCACCTGAAAACCACAGGTAGGGACTGGGAAAGGCAGCCCTGGTGTGATGGGGCTGAAGTGGTCGGAGGCAGAGCAGGGACCCGAGGGTGGAGTTTCTGGCTGGGGCTGCAGAGTGACACCTCTGAAGGTAAGGGCTGCCCGGGGCTGTGGTTCAGCTCAGCTCCAGTGGGCTCGAGGAGCTTGCAGCAAAGGTCATGGAAGCCTCTTTTGTTCCAGAGGCTAAAAGTGGAAGGAAAATTAAATCCCCCCTGGTGGGAGGCTGAGAAGGCAAAGAATGAAACACACAAAGAGCTTCTGTGTGCAGCTGCAAAAATTACCTCCTGCTGCTTGTTAATTACTATGGCAAGGAGCTGGGGGAAGGTATGAGGTGGAAGTCGGTAGTACCAGCTGACTTCTTTTTTTCCCTTCCCAGAGATGCTGATTTAGCTGGATAACACCACCCTGGTGTTTTTGGGTGTCACCCTGGTGTCACTTTGGGTTGTGTGATGTGGAAGAGAGCAACGCTGCATCCCCTCTCTTCACGGTGCCACTGCTCTCAGCACGGGCTGGTGGGAATCCTTCCCAAAGGGTTTTGTGTGTTTGAGGGGACACTGAACAAGGGGACCCTGAATAAGGGGATCTCAGAAATTCTTGGGCTGAGGATAAATGGAGTTGTCTAGGAGGGAGTTAAGGGGCACTGTCAGCTTGTTACTGCCCTTCTTAGGTTGTGACCACAGCTGGAGATGGGATATTGGAGCCCAGAGCAGAAGCATCTCCCTCTAGGAGCTGACTTGGGGTGGGTTGAGGGTTTGTACCCCTGGCTGCAGAAAATCCTGAGCCCCTCTATTCTCAGCCACACCACCCTGCACAGAAACACCAGTCCAGACGGGTTTGTCATCTCCGAGCTCCCTTAGGTCCCCGCAGAGCTGCCTGGAGGAGCTCCCCATCCCCTGGCTCATCCCGTTCCTCCTCGCCGGGGCTGTGCAGCCTCCCTGACGTCAGCGCAGCATCCAGGAATCCCCTGCACGGAGCCGCAGCGGCTTCGCCCCTGTTTTTCACAGCACGCATCACTCGGGAGCCCCCAGCGCCCGGCTGCAGGCACATCACATCACCCCAGCTACAGGCATATCACCCCGGCTGCCTGCCGGCACATCACATCACCCCGGCTGCAGGCACATCACCCGGACTGCCTGCAGGCACATCACCCGGGCTGCAGGCACATCACCCCGGGCTGCAGGCACATCACCCCGGCTGCCTGCCGGCACATCACCCCGGGAACCCCCGCCTGCCCAAACCTCCGCAGCTGACACACAGCCGGCCGAGCCGGGGTATCACGGGGTGATTCCTGAATAAACAGCACTCGATGAGTGCAGGGGGAGGTTTAACACGAGCCTGCTCAGCCCCCTGTGCCCCCTCCCTGCATCACTCGTAGCTCTGCAGCCGGGGAGGGGAGAGGCAGCGAGGCGGCGTAATTTGTGTTCCAGCTCTGCCGCTGCTCCCGGTGCTTCCAAGAAGCAAGTAAAAATAGCACTCCGTCATTTTGTAAATAATAGCTATCTCCTCACGAGCACTTAAAGGGGGGGATTGCAGGAGAAAGGGGGGTGCCTGCCTTGGGCCAGGCCAGGAAGATGGGGAGGGCACAGGGGAAATGGAAAGCCTGGAGCACCTCAGCGACAGCTGCTGCTGGTTCACACCTTGTGCACAGCCAGGGAAGTGACAGACCCTGCTGGTGTGGGCTGCGGGGGCTGGATCTGTCCCTGCCCTCAGGGCCGGCCCAGGGGATTGTGGGGTACACAAGCTCAAGGTGTACCCCAGATCTGGGCTAGCAGATTGCTGGAGGAGACGGGTAGCTCCTCAAAAGCAGGCAGGTGTAGTAAGTGCCATGGCAACACTGTGGGAAGGGTTGTTTTGTTTGCCATTTGCATTGCAGATCTGCCCAGCTCCGGGGGATTTCTACAGGTGGGAGGGAGCAAGGCAGGCAGAGAGCAGGCTCTGTACCCCAGCGGGAAGGGGCAGCCCTGGCTGACCTGCAGCACCTTGTTCTGCTCTCACACTTGCTCCAAATTGTTCCTAGAAACATGGTCGTGCTGAAGCTTGGGAATAAGCTGAGCCTATAAGTGAGCAAAGCCCCCAGACAAGGGAGTCATCCTCAAACAAATTACTTGGGAACATGGCATGCCACTTAGATCTCTAAATTCAGTTCAAATACTGAACCTGAAAATCTCTTGCTCTTCCAGTTTTGTGTTGGCTCCGGGTGTTTTTTTGCTTTCCTGGTGCAGCAGGTGGCAGGGTGGCTGGAAGGGGCTCGGGCAGCCCACCAAGGGCTCTGTGGGGCAGTGTGGTGCCAATCCTTAGGGCAGCCACACCTAGGCTCTGGTCCTTGCTCTGCTCCAGCTTCCTACCTGAACCCAGTCCTTGCATTTCTGTTTCCCTGTTTATAAACAGGACTGGCAGCATCCACCTGCCACCCCAGCAGCCTTGAAGGCTCGACTCGTGCCTGTAGAAAAATTGAATTACAGGGAAGGATGCTGCTAGGAAATGAAAAATGCCATTTTGTGTTCTGCAGCAGTTCTAGGGAAACTGCCTACCCCCCTATACTGTCCTTAATTGTTGAATCTTTGGGGAGAACTGTGCAAGACAGCCAAGCTACAGTGTGAGCACATCTATGGCTTGAGCAGAAAATAAGAATTTCCCTGCCATGTCTCTAAGCAGAGGCAGGAGATGCTTTTCACTCATCTTTCTCTTGCTGAAAAAGCAGATGCAGTTTCATCTCATTTAGGCTCTGGGTGGATCAGTGTGAGGGCAAGGAGAGGGGAGGCTACTGGGACAGCTCCTGGTTTCTCTGCAGGTGGAGGTCTCACAGTCACAGGGCTGGGAGCAGTGCAGGTGCTCTTGGGCTGTGGGATCACAAAGGAAGTGGATCTTTCAGGCTGGAGCTTGCTCAGTTCTGCTGGTGTTTTACTTATCTCTGGATTTCCCAGCTCTGCTTCAATCCCTGCCTGTGTAGAAATGATTTAATTTCAGAAATCCCTCCAGATCCCAGCCAAATCCTGCCCTTAGGAGCACATATTAACAGGGAGGGTTCAGTCTGGCTTTTGCCATGAGAGGTGCAGGAAGCTCATTTTTCTCAGTGCTGAGGGACATCACTGAGCCAGCGGAGAAGCCCCAGCTTGTCACCTCACTGGGTGCTGCATGGCCTTGCCAGGGGGTAAATCTGCAGTCTGGAAATTGGGGATTCTCTTCAGACATGGGTTGTAATTTGTTATTAATATTAATAAGTTATTAATAGATTATTGAAGTTTCCTAATGCCATTGTCTTTGATTGGATTTACCAGTGGATTGAAGGATCAGGAAGGGGTCTCTGGAGCTCTGTGTCAGCCAGGTTACAGCTTTATGAGGACATAAAGGCTCATTTAAGCATTGCAGGATCATATCAAAAGGTATCCAAAACTAATTCTGCCTTTTTGTCTTCTCCTGACTTCCTGCATCCCTTCCCCTGTGCTTGGACCCAGCAGAGCACACTGGACAGCACAGACCCCTCCATGACCCCCTGTCCCTCTGGTGCAGGGCACAGTTCCTCCTGCCCCTCCCAGGGACTGTCTTCCCTGGCCATGGGTGGCCACAGCTCCTGATCTGCTGTCCATGGCTGCAGAATGAATGCCAGGGAGGGGAGGGAGACTTTTGTGTTTTCTCCAAGACATAATGAGCTTTCTCTCGCCGCATGGGGTAGTGGGAAGAGCCTCACATCACTAAATGTTCTCTGCTGTGTGCCTCATCTGGGGACTTGTTTGGAGGGAAACTGAGAATACCCAGAGTGTTTCAGCCTTACAGGAGGGGCTCATTTTGTTTAGACTTCTGGGTGTTTCACAAAGTGTACCGCGTACATATTTCTCTTTAACCTTCTTTTTATCACATCAAGACAAGATCAAGGGTTACTTATATAGCACAACAATATCAGCCACGGGCTGCATCAAAAGCTTCTCAGCCATAATAACTAAGGACATGTATACGTATATTTTAGCCATTAAGGAGAAAACCCTGCCAGAATACATTATCTTATTTTGGGATGTAAAACTTTGAAGCACAAACCTAAGCTTTATAGTACTGCAAAATAACTCTCAGGGGACAGAAGGATTTCCATAACTAAATTAAACAATGGGCCATCCAGGCTACTTGCAAGGCTGCTGCAATGGCCAAAATTGGGTACTGTGCATAAAACATGAACTCTGCTTCGCAGCTTTAAATTGCTTCTTTCATTAAGAGAGCAGCTCTGAGCCAGCTAATGCCACACAACAGCATGATCTATCCCTAAAGTGGGGAGGATTTATGGGAACTCAGTGCTGAACGCAAGGCAGCTCATCCATCATGTTTGGAGCACAACCCAGTGGGCAGAGCATAGGACTGTAAATCTGGGAAATCACTGTGCCTTGATTTCCCTGCAAAGTGGGGGGGCAGCAGAGGTGTCAATTAGGAAACACGCCAAAATCCACAAAGTCAGGAAGGAGAGCTCTGTGTGCTGTTCAGCACGTGCTGGTGGCTGTGTTCAGCACTCCAGTTTATCTGAAGGCATGTGGCTAAAATTGCCCCTGGTTTTAGCACCGGGGCAGGCAGTGGGGCCCTGTGGCTTTGCAGGGACAGTGGAGCTGCTGCTCAGCATCCGTGAGGGAATCTCAGCCCGGGATGCAGGGGCAGCACGTGATGTGGGCAGCAGCAGCTTTGTAAGAGTGAGGCACTTAGGAGAACAGCAAGCATGGTGGCAGTAAAAGGCAATCAGAATATTGATTCTTTTTACATACAGATAAGCCTGGAGCTGTAACAAACCCAGGGTTCCCTGAAACTGCTGGAACATTGCTAGGCTGTTTATCTGGCTGGGAGACACAAAGGGATTTCAGATTAAAAAGGAGTTTCAAAACATCAGGGCTTACCTCTGTATTGAAAACATGTGGATCTGTACCAGGGTACGGATCATGCAGCCACACAGATTCTGTAAATATGCATTGTCTGGCCGTGTGGGACAGATTTGTCCTCAGTGTAAGCGTGGGAAGCAGCAGAGCTGTGCTGGAGATGAATGTGCCCAATTACGAGTGATAAAAATCAGCCGTTGTTTGGGGCACGGAGCACGGTGCTGAGGGTTCAGCAGAGCAGGAATAAACACCATATAACAAACCTCAAACCCTTGCCTGCACAAAGAAATTCAGCTCTCTAATTGCTTTTTTTTTCCCTTTTTATTTTTCTTTTTGTCCCAGACAGTGTAACTGAAGTCAAGACAGACATTTACGTGACGAGTTTCGGCCCTGTCTCGGACACAGACATGGTAGGTCATCTCATGGGGAGGGGTGGCTTCTCCTCAGCTGCTGTGCATGTGTCCCACCCTCATACCAGGACAAGATGGGCAAAAGTGGGATTTTCCTAAGCTACAAGAGCTGGTGGTACCTCAGTTCCAGGGGTAGACAGGAGATGTTTCGCAGGTGTGCTTGGGATTTTGGAAACCAGTTGGTAACTGGAGGAATGAAGGTGCTCCTTGGGAAGAGGGGCAGATGCCAGAATCTTCTCTGGTTTGGTGGCAGTGTCAGGGAGAATGATTCACCATCAAACCATCCTTAGTGCCTGAACTGGAGGGGAGGCAGAAGAGAAAACAGAAAAAGCATGGACTGATTGCACTATTTTGGCATGTTCAGGGAAAATTATTAATGAAAAGGCCTGAGGTCTGAATTTAGGCTTGTATTCCCACAACAGTTTGTCTTCTAATTAAAACAGGACTGTGGAGCATAATTAATAGTGAGGTTTCTCAAGAGCAGCTTGTGTTCCACACGCACCCAGAGAAGGGTTGGCTGTGGGTGGTTGCTCAAGAGTTCCAGGATGCCACGTGAGGACAGCTGTGCATTCAGGACTGAGACCCTCCTGCGTGTCCAGCCCCTGAGGTGGTGGCATAGCCCAGGCCAGTGGTGGGCAGTCCATGCCATGGAGGGAGCCTGTTTTGGGGGAGGGAGCAGGTTGTCACTGGCCAGGCCAGGCTGGAGCAGTGTCCTGTGGCTCTCACAGCCCCTCCAGAGCTGCAAGGGTTGAATTTTCTGGGCTGGCATGGCCTGAGCATCTCTTCAGCTGTCCCACAGCAATTCTGTGCTGGCAAGCAGAGGAGCTGGGGGAGAATAAAATCTCTGTGTTTCATGGAGTTGCTCACTCTGTCACTCAAACCCGTGTTGCTTTGGGAAGACCACTCCCTTCAGGGTAAGAAGTTAAGTTGATGTCAGTATAATCAAGATTATGAACCTCATCTGAGTTCTCCCTCTCTCTCTCCTGCTTTCCTACCACAGTAGAGACCCATAATATATTCAGCAATCGTAGCCCTTGGGGAGTATCTGATAATTACTTCCAAGGTGGAGCATATTTGATTAAGGGAGTGTGTATAATGAACTGTGAAGAAAAAAAATATGAGGTATTGAAAAGAGGAAGGTATTCTCTGCAATGTGATTTGACAAAATGAATTTAAAATTAGGAAGACAGTTAAGGAATAATAAATTATTTCCCCTCCGCGTGCTTTCGTTCCGTGTATTTTACAAATGCATGGCGAATGTGTTTTAGCTCTGCTGCTAAAAGTAAGGGAGAGAAACCCCATCTCCTGGGGAAGCTTGGGGAGAGCCTGCTCTGGGGCTTCCTTTCATCTCGGGAGCGGGGGAGTCCCTCCTTCCCCGCTGGCATCTGCCTGGTGCTCTGATCCCAGCCCTGCCTCAGCCGCCCCTCGGCGCCCTGGGAAGCGGCTCCGGCGCATCCCGGCGCACGCAGAGCCTGGAATGACGGTGGTGGGGGAGAGGCAGGTAAAGCTGCCGTGGGGAGCGGGGAGAGCAGCTGCTCACGGAGCGTGGAGGAGGAGGACCTGGAGACCTTTTCACTGAAGTGCTCCAAGGGACTCCTAATCTCTCTTTTGGTTTGGAGAGCAGAGCCTGATCGGACCTGACGCGCGCCCCAATCTTCGGGACTGAGCTCTTGCAACTTTGCCTCAGTCCCAGGGGAATGATGCAAAGGAAAACAAAAATTGAGGGGGATTTTTTTGTTTCGTGGATGGACTCTGAGGACAGAGTCAGTCTCGATGTTTTCAGTCACTTCCGTAGGCAGAGAAGAGCATAACAGATGTGCACTAAGTGTGCTCCTTGGAAGGGGTGAGTTGGGAATAATGCTTTTATGGAAAGAAGCATAGAAAAGAGGGGAAGAGTCTGAACATGATTTCTCTTTTCTCCAGGAATGATTTCTATGCATTAAAGAAGATAAGCAGGGGCTTGGAAGTCATTAAAATGTTTTTCTTCTTTGTTTGGCACTTTTAAAATAGGAACAGGGAATGAGAGAGCTCTTCTCCTGATAAGGACTTTTCCCAAACCTCCCAGGACTCCGCACAGGCTCATTTTTTGGGGGTTTCTCCCAAGAAATAATGAATCAGAGATCACTTCCATGAAGGGGCAAAATGCCTTGTACAGGGCAGAGCCCATGAGAATGTAGAATTTCTCTTTCCTTCTCCAGCCAAGATCCAGAAGGTTCATATTTGAGCAGGGCCAGGGAGCAGGGATGGATTTATTTACTGAGATGCCTCCATTCAGCTGCCATCTGCTGCAAAACCTGTAGGAATTTCTCTGTCCTATAGGAAAGTGATGCACAGCAGTTTTTAAGCGCTGCTGAGAAGTGCTGCAGGAAAGAAATCACTCACAATGATAAGTTTAGTTGGTCCTGTGGCCTCCAGGAATGCGTAAATAAAGATTACGAGTCTGCAGCAGCAGAGGGAGGAAGAACAGTTGGGACAGACAGGTTTTCCAAAGACCCCTCTGTCTCTAAAAGTGGTTTCTGAATCTGCATTCCCTGAGTGAGGAGCTGGCTTGGCTGCAGGGTTTCAAAGAGGTGACTTCTAACTGCCCCAGCTGGAATTTGGCCTGGGAAATGGGTCTCTACACTGGCAGAAAGAAGAAGGGGAAAAAAAAGAAGAAGAAGAAAAGGGAAATAAAACAAGAAAAAGACAAAAGAAAGTCATAGGACCTTGTAATGAAAGTCTGTGAAGTCTTTGATTCAATGATTTTCTAAAGGTGGCCTGGGGAACAAAATAACATTAAGACAATGTCATGCAAGTTTATTTCTTTTTTTGTTGTTGTTTTATGAGCAGGGATATAATTACCAGCATCCTGGCCAGACTCCATCTCCAGGATCTTTTTTTTTGCCTTCTAAAATACTTGTGTAGCTGCACATAATGGCCTTCCTCCCCTGAAACATCTGGATAGAGGTGGTGGTGCAGCAGGGCTACCCCAGCTCTGGCCACTGTAGGCTGTGCTGCAGCTTCTCTGCAGTGCTCAGAAACACTGACACGCACATTTTGACATCACAGGTAAGACATTATCCAAAATGTGCTGAATCCCATCTATCCTGCACTGCTGTTCATCCCTGCTTCTTGTTGCACCACACTTCGTGCCACCCAAGGTGTGCCAAAACCCAGTTTGCTCTATGACTGAAGACGCCACCTCTTGAGCTGAGTAAAACACAATTTATTCTTCTCTCCTCTCTCCCCAAAGGAATACACCATTGACGTCTTTTTCCGGCAGTCCTGGAGAGATGAAAGGCTGAAGTTTGATGGTCCCATGAAAATCCTTCCCCTGAACAACCTGCTGGCCAGTAAGATCTGGACTCCTGACACTTTCTTCCACAATGGGAAGAAATCTGTTGCCCACAACATGACAACCCCCAACAAGCTGCTGCGCCTGGTGGACAACGGCACCCTCCTGTACACCATGAGGTGAGTCTGGCTCTCCTTCCAGGGAATCCCAGGTCCCTCTGCACATACAGGGACCTCAGGGTGCATCACAGCATGGTTTATGCAGGCTTCCACTAACTCTTGTTAGTAGACTTGAGTCCTACCCTGCTGCTTTCCATGCTCTCCTTGTTTCCCACCTATGGACCATCACTGATCCTCAGCTTGGCACATTTTTACAGGTAGATTTTCCCTCATAATTCACATTGATTTTTTGCTTTTATGTGCCGAGGTAGATGTGTTGGGATCTATAGTTTTTGAGGTTGATGTGCCACCTGGCTTAATTTTCTTCCTGACCTGTGATGGGATATGAATCAGGTATCCAGTGTTGGTATGGGAACATTAGGCTGGGAGAATGTGTTATTCTCCAGCAGCTTGAGAACAGATCTAAATTTGTTCAGCATGTTAGAGCAGAACCATTTCACACATCTAATGAGACCAAGCTTGCTTGTGACAACAATGGAGTTGTTTTTTTCCCACTTTGTGGAATTAAAAAAATCCAAATCTATGTGATCGATGCACATCATTAGGGAAAAAACCCAACAAACAGCTAATTAAAAACTGTGATTTGGAGAAGCCAGGGTTGCAGAAGCCATAGGCTGTAAATGAAACATCAAGCTGCTGATAAATGCACAAGAAAGGTATTGAGTTGGTTTTGGCAAGGTGTAAATCTTTGTTTTAAAAAATTATTTTCTCTGTCTCCATCTCCAAGCCAATCCTAACTAATAACAGGCTTCATTGTGGATTCTGTGTGCTGAGATGCTGCACTTTCACCTTTGTTTTTGAGGACCAGGCAGAATTTCATCTCTTCATAGTTAAACTGGCTGTGAATCTACATGATGTCAGCAAGTTTTACAGCCTACATTGATAAACAATGCCTTGCTTTTGTGCAGCAGTTCTCAAATATGAGCTAATCCTGCCAGTGCCCTGAGGGTTTAGGTCTCCACACATCAGTGATCTCACATTAAGGCAGATGGGGCAAATGAAGGGAAAAGCCCAACTTGACTTAAGGGCTCTGTTCTGCTCCCAGCTCTCTGACCTGCAAGTAGACAACTCACACTCTCTGCACTTTGTATCATTGTCTGACTGTAAAGTATTACAGGAGCTGCTGGCATAAGACAGCAAAAAAAAAAAGAAAAAGGAAAAAAGACTCAATTTCAGAGCTTTTAAATCATTTCACTACTTCTTTATTCAGCAAACAGCCATTAGCTTCAGCAAGTTTTGTGTGACTAAGTGTTGGATTTATTTTTCCATTCAGGGCTGGGCAGGTGCCAGGATGGCAGCAGCATCATGAGACTCTTGGGAATGAGTTTCTGGAAGAAAAGAGAGTCTTGGGATTTTTTAAAATAAACTCAAACCATCCTTCAGTTTAGCTGCCAGCTGAAGAATTGGGGAGTGAAGGACCTCCTTTTACATGTGCTCCTGTTCCCCTTAGATACATCCCTAAGGCTTTGTCAGAGGTGAGGAGCCCACTCAGAGGCTGAGGGTTGGATATGAGACTTTTTGTCATGTTTTAAATTGCACAGAACCCAGAGCTCTTGTGCACAGAGATCTTTTCTTTACCCAGTGTCTGAAGTGCAGGTGAGGCTCTGGCAGCACGTCCTGGAGCTGGTCATGTGGTTAGAGCTGACCAGATGACCACAGCGTGCTGGGACAAAGCAGGACTCCTCTGGGATTGCAGTTAAACACACCCAGGATGGGATGTCTCTCCTGGAGCATCTGATGATTCCCCTTCTTCCTCTTGGTGCTGCTCAGGACCTCCAGGGTCTCTTTTGAGTGGCGTGTCAGAAAGGAAGATGCAAGGGCACAGACTGCAGGGCCAGCACCAAGCCTCAGGCTCAGCCACCAAATCCTACCTGGCTTTGCCACTCCAAGGCACTTCCCCTGTCAAATGATGATGGTGGTAGCACCTCCCTTGTTAACTGCTTTGAAACCTCCTCCCAGGGAAGGGCTGGAGGGAGTCTCTTGTTTTCTGTCCAAGTGATGCATTTGCTGTCCTCCCCCACGCCCAGGGATGTGCATGTGTGTCCTTAAGGGAAGGAGCAGGACCTTGAAGTCAAACTCTCACAGCAAAGTGCAAATACCAAAGGGGTGCCCTGCTGACTGGGGAGAGAGTTTGGGCTTCCACCAGATTCCCAGTGGCCTGGCAGCACTGCCCAGGTGATCCCTTGCAGGCTCAGTCTAGATTGACACCTGGCCATGCAGTTTGACTCCTGAGAATATCCTGCTCCTTTCCCTTGTGCCAGCCAATATCCTTGAGGGATCAGCTCTGCTGATGTGCAATTAGAGGCACGTCTCTTGCTATTTTTCCTGCTGGGAAAGCCAACTTCTCTTAGTCAAGGCTTACAGTTATAGATGAACTTGCTCTGGTGGAGCAGCAAGTCTGACACATGCATCCAACAAAATTACACCTGTGTGACAATATTTATAGCTCCAGGAGAGAGCCTCTTTGTCACTGACCTGAGCTCCCAGGAGCTGCACAGCAGCTGTAGCTGAACATCCAGAGATTTCCTTCAGTCATGGCACATTCTCCTCAGGGATCAGTGCAATGTCACAGTGCACACCCCTGACCACTGACAGGCCTTGGCACCTGGGCCACAAAACAACCTTTGTGACCACTGCACTGAGCTGCATTTCTCTACTCCCCAGGATTACTGATCCCTCTGCATCTTCCCTGCTCCTCTGGCTGCCTCAGAGGGCATGGGGAGTGCAGTTTCATATGCAGCCCTGCCTCTGCAGTCTCTTTTTGTGGAGCTCCTACACAATCCAAGTAGTTCACAAAAGCCCAGCTATGGTCTCTAAACTCTGGTGTCAGACCTGAGTGCAACAACCTGGGAATTGTGCATGGATTTACATAAGGAAGAGACAAAATTAGCCAGCCACCTCTGGATGTACTCTCTGGCTCAGATTGTGTGGGGCACACAGATAATGCTCTCGTTCTCCCCAGCCTGAAGCATATAAAAAGAGTGAAAGTTTAATGCTGTGCTGATGGGATTCAGCTTTGTGAATCAAGGCTTTAAAAAGCTCTTCTGCTCTTAACAGGCCCTGTCAGAATGGCGTGTGGAGGCTTTGTGGTTATTGTCAGAGTGGTTCCCAGACAATATGTGCTCAAGTTATGCACTTGGAGGATGTTTTCTTTACCTGTCAGGCTGTCACATTCACTGCACACCCAAAGACTCTGCCTCAAGAGCCTGTGCTGCTGAAGACAATGTGCAGTCCTTGAAAGGAGGGTCTGTGAACCCTCAGGTGAGGCAGAGGCTGAGCAGGAGGGAAAGGTGAGCCCAGGACACGTGCAGGGGCTGTGGAATCCCAGAACAGGTCCTCTACCTGGTGTGCCACGCTCGGGGGTTTGGGCTTCCCACGCTGCCTTCTGAAGTCACAGAGCTTTGCAGTGTCTCTCCCTCAGCAAAGGCTTTTTAGGGTGTCTTTACTGGCTGGGGGCTTTTTAGCCCCCAGGCAAGTTGTGATGGCTCCAGGCTTTGCAGCACCCTCCCCACGATGGAGGTGCAGCCTCTCTGCAGGAGCAGCAGCTGGGACAGCCCAGTACCAGCTCTCCTGGCCTGTATGGGCTGGCAGCTGTTCATCTGTTCCCACACCAGGGCTGATCCCAGAAAAACATCACAGACTGATCCAAGCAGAGCACAGTTTGGCTGGCTGATAAAAACACAAGCAGGCAACAAGATGAGATTTGCTCCAACTTTTCCCTGCCGGAGCAGATCCAAAGACAAAAATGATCTGTTTTCCAGGCTTGGCTTTGTGCGGGCAGACTTTTTTAAGGAAACTGTCCCAGGAGGGAGAAATCTTCAGAGAACACCTTATCTCACTGCATTTCTGCCATCATGGGCTGAAATCTCCAGGGGCTGGGGGAGGATGGAAAGTGAAATCAGTGCTTCCAGATCCAGCACGAGGATCCTAGAAGCAATTTGGCTTTCAAGCTCAAACCTCAGCAATTAAACCTAACCTAGATTCTCCCACAGCCTAAACCGTAAACACTGCTCGGCCTGACTGGGGTTATTAATGAACCTCCTGGAGAAGAAATCAGGACAAAACTCCAGCAGTATCCCTGGCATAAACAAAGCCAGCCCTGCCGTGCAGGGTGCTGTCATGTTTTTGTACCACTCACACACCGAGGGATTATTACATTTGCGTCCCAGAAACTGGGCTGAGATCCTGGCTCATCCTGCAGCTGCACGCAGGTAACGACAGGGGCTCTAATGACACATCAAAGGCTTTGCTAAGCTCCCGGTAACCATGAGAACGCAGCTGAAGAGGTTTGTTATCCCCTCAGCCCTGGCAGAGGTGTGCTTAGCCTGATTCACGCTCCTTGCCGTTGTGTTGGCGCAGTTCAAAGGGCTTCCCGTGACTTTAAAAGAGGAAAAAAAACCCATGGTTTCTGTCCTGGATGTTCCACTTTCGGTGCCATTGTGCCAGCAAAGTGAAGAGAAAACATGAGAAGTTTGGGGTTTGGCTTCCAGACAGCTCTGTGTAAGTTACTGCAGGCACCTGGGACAGATGAGCCAAAGGCTACGACTGCTGGCTGGTGTGATTTCTGGCAGCTTGGCTATTTTTCACGTGCTCTTTAGGCTTTCTTAGGACATTTCAGGGCTCCTGGGTGTGAATAGCCCATCAGAGCAATGAAGCAAAACACAGTGGCTCTCTGGCCATCAGCTCCCTTGCACAGGATAAGGGGCAGAGATGAGAATTTCTGCAATAAACCCTTTAACCCAAATGCTGCAGAGGCTGTGGTAATTGTCTGGGAAGGGAGAGACATTCCTTGTGGTTTGACATTTTGACATTTCATGTGTTACCTGTGAACCTGCTGACCTGTGGCTGGCTGAAGCTGCTGAACCAGGCTCATCTCGTTGGAATGATGTGACTTTGCCTTTTTTTATTCAATTTCGGGAGACTTAAAAACTCCTTCAGTTGTGGGTGGAGAAGTGGCAGATTAGGTTGCTTTTTCAGTGGTTTGTTGATGGATTTATTGTTTTATTGCTTGCTGGCTCAGCTAATAAAACAGGCTTTAGATTTAAAATGCAACTGCTGCATTCCCAAGCATAGAGGGAGTTGTCCAGCATCCATAAAAAGTTGTCTCCTTCCCTTGCCAACTCTTGCTCTTGTTGGCCATGGCCTGGAGAGGGTGGGAGGGTTTGGCCAAGGCCAGTCTCTGCTGCTGTCCTGGTCCCCTCTGAGGCTCTTCCTGGCTGCTCTAAACCCACCAGACCCACAATCTGCAGTCCTTGGGGTCATTCAGCCTTATTCAGAGTAGCTGATGATCACAGCCAGCACTTGCAGACAATACAGTGGATGGAAAAGACTTTTCTGGGTTTTTTGGGGTGAGTTCAGGATGCATCAGAAGGAAGGCATTGGTCAGAGACAAGGTCCTTTGGAAAAGCCAACTTTGGGAACTTCTGGCTAAGAGTCTTGAAATAATAAAGCAATGAGTGAAGCAGATGAAAAAAACAGGAAGGTAAAAAGGAAAATTCTGGTGTGGGCTGCTGAGGGAGACAGGGGAAATGCCTCAACGTTTCCCTGACACAAGTGACAGTGACAAAATGAGAAGCAAAAAGTCCATTGCAGTTGGAAAAGACACAGAAAGAATCGAAGACTAAGATCTGTGAGAATATGCTTGACAAGCTTGCCAGCCAAGAGCTCCCCAAGTGGATTTTGAGCTGGCTGAAGAGAACATCACAAAAGAAACAGAACGGGAAGAGCAAGGCAGTCAAGTTCACACCGAGCTGCCAGGTTTTTATACCTGCTTCTTGAAATCCATACTGGAAAAGAGAGGCATCAGAGCAAATGAGCAATTTGTACATGGTGGCCTTTGAGTGTCCAGGAGAAAATAATTACAACACTGTGCATGTAGGCTTGTGAAAATCACTGTCAGTCTTCAGTGAGTCTTGACTGAAGTCTAAAGGTCAGGTCTTCTTCTCTTTCATGTGAAACAGGTGCATTCAGTGCAGTGATGAAGAAGAGATCACCAAGTCAGAGAGTGATTTGTCTCCAAGAAGTTGGTTTGGGCACACAGTAGTTCTTGGCTTGGCTGGAAAGCCAGGCTGGAGCCAGCTGTGAAGCAGGCAGGACAGTCAGGATATCACAGGACACGGTGTTTCCGTGGGCATGGATTCAGAAAGGACTGGCACACTCACTGCAGGCCGGGTCCTTGGTCTCTGGTGCACTGAATTGCCAGAAGTTCCCAAAGATTTGCAGAACTGGGGGTCTATGCCCTGCTCTGAGTGCTGCAGGGGCTCCAGAGAGTTTGGGCCACCCAGCTCTGCCCCACCAAAGTTACGGCAACTCTTCTCTTCTGCTTCTTGATTTAACTCCTCTGCTCTCTCTTGTGGGGTTGCCAGCTTTCCCAAACCCCCTGGGCACTGCAGGTGAGGCTGGATGAGGGTCTGAAACCCCAGGGTTCCTTTCCTCCCCTGGCAGAGCAGAACTCACAGGTGATGGGGAGGTTCCAGTGCAGCAGCTCTGCAGGGTTTGCTCCTTGGGCCCTCTGTGTGGGGGTCCCCTCTCACAGCAGCAGCTGCCACCTGCAGCCACTGTCACTGCAGCTGTGCCACCCCGCCACCTCACAGCCATTCTGCTTTGTTTCCTCCACAGGGGGTTTTTCCAATGATTTGTGAAGGATTTCTTTCTGTCCACTGAATTTTATTATGCCGAATTTAAAAAAACAGTCCTTTTTTTTTTTTTAATAGAAGCATTTAAGGTTTGTCTGCCTAAAAGAAATAACCTTTACTTTTATTTTATTTCCTTTTTTAAAAATTTTTATTCTTTGCTTTTAGCAAACAAAACCCAAAGCCTTTATTTTTTCAGGGTTTATTTTGCATTTGGCTAAGCCTCAGTATTTTCTGTGAAGAATGACTTAGCTGAACATTTTTCTAGCCGAAGGAAAATATCTCAATAGAAGCTTCTTGACCTGGGTTTTGCACAAGCCACCTTCAGTCTGTGCAGCTGCCCTTTGCATCCACATGTTGCTCCTGCCACAGTTTGTTTGCTGTTTTGCTGAGCCATCAGAAGTGAGTTCTTTTTTTTTTTTCTACGAATGGTTCCTTCAGAGAGGATTGTTTTAGACATCTCCTGGGAAGTTGTCTCTCCTGGCTCCCTCTCCCTGGCTGCACGCTTTGCATACCCCAGGAAGGAACACGAGCTCCCTTTTTTAGAGCCCTTTATAATGGATCCTTTTATGCCTGGCCCCATATTCTGCAGCACACTGCTTTTATGGCTGTGCCTCCCTCACAAAGCTGCTTCCTGACAAGGTATCCTAGGGGGACTTGGAGGATTTGGAAAGCACAGGCTGTCCTGCACGCCCCCAGGCAGCCCCAGCATGTTCCAGTTCTTCACCTGCCTGCAGCATCCTCCGCAGTGCTGCCAGCGAGGGGGGAGCCAGGGGAGGTGGGATGAGGGGTCCCACATGGACGGGGGCTCTTGTGCCCTGGTGCCTTCCTGGATCTGGACTTTGAACAATCAACCCTCAGCTCCTTCCAGACCACCAGGCCTGTTCCCTGGGAGCCCCTGAAGCCCTTCCCCTCTGCTTTCCAGCATGGTCCATGAGGTGTCCCCTGGCCCCAGGAGCTCTGTTCACAGCACATGAGCAAACAGGAGTCCTGGGCTCTGGCAGATTTTCCCATTGCACTGAGTGGGGGAAGGTAAACTCGGTCAATAGGGTGGAGTTTACACCGTGGAAAAGGCTGCCAGATGTGTGTCCTTCTGCCCTCTCCACAGCTGGGGGCCCTCTGCCTGGAGACCCCGAGGCTGGTGAGCACCTCGAGGCCTTTGCCACTGCTGATGGCTGCAGGAGGCTGTGGCAGAAGGGCCAGGTGTGTCCCTGAGCAGCCCCTGTGCTTTGTCCTGCAGGCTGACCATCCACGCCGAGTGCCCCATGCACCTGGAGGACTTCCCAATGGACGTGCACGCCTGCCCCCTGAAATTTGGGAGCTGTAAGTACCCCCAGCAGCCTCTGCAAGGAGGTGGTACAGAGCTGAAGAGCAGTCCTTTGTGTGGCTGGTGTCACACAGTATTTTAGTAACAGTAATATCCATTTTTGCTAATGATAATATGACCAAAATTGTTTTCTGGTGTCTCATACATGCAATTCTTACCATCACTGAGTGAGTCTGTGCTCAATTCAGGCTTACAGGATGGGTTAGACACCCATGGTTTTGCTGTAAATTTATTTGCAAAGTAGCCAGGTGGGAATTGGTGTCTTCTCCCAGGTAACAAGTCAGGATGAGAGGAAATGACCTCAAATTGTGCCAAGAGGTGTTTAGATTGGATATTAGGAAAAATTTCTTCACTGTAAGGGTGGTCAAGCATTGGAACAGGCAGCTCAGGGAAGTGGTGGAGTCACCATCCCTCAAAGTGTTCCAAAAATGTGTAGTTTGGGCACTGGGGGACATGGGCTTGGGTTAATGGTTGGACTTGATAATCTTAGAGGTCTTTTCTAACGTTAATGATTCTGTGATTATAAATCTGAGTTGTGCTTTTCCTTCATCACAAGGGGATGCTGGGAAGAGAGATTTGGGACAGCAGTGGTGGCTGCTGCTGGGTGTCCCATCCTGCCAGCCTGTGGAGAGCCTGAAATACCTGGTTCCTCTGGCTCCTTGCTCCAATGGAGCTTACAAACCCCTTGCCCCTCTTCAGTGTGTCAGGCAGGCTGCTCTCAAGTGAAAGGCTTGGCAACTCTGGGAACCTCAGTCCCAGCAGCCAAGGGTCCTGGTTTAGGGAAGATTTGCAGGCTGCTGGTGAGTTGAAAGCTGCTCCCAGCCTCCCAGACTTGCAGCTGCTCAGCTGCTTGGGCTCCCCATAGAAGTTTCCTTATCTCTCCCATATGCAAGTTAAATTTTATTTGGTTTTGTTCCTAAAGTGAGTGGGAGCCAAACCCCAGGACCCTGGTTCACCATGATGTGAAAATAAACATCCCAGTCTGGCTCTGCCTGGAGTCTTTCCCAGGTCCAACGAACTGAGCACCACTTTTAGTCTGTATTTATGTTAGATGAGAGAGTTCCCCACCTCCAGCTAAAGAATGAGGCCACACCAGTAACCCCCAGAAAACCCCAACCTTCCCAAACTGACACTTCCTTCCTGTAGCCATTTGGGAGCTAACTGAGGACAAAGTTGAAAAGTTTGATTGGCAGGAGAAAAAATCATATTTATCATGTGCATCTGCTCTTCTGCCTCATGACAAACTGTACCCATGAAAGTGGATTATTCAGAACTACTAAAATAAAGCTATTTCTTAGGCAGCACCTAATGAAATGTAGAACTCATTGCCACAAGACATCACTAAGGCCAGTAAAATAGCAAGCCTTAGAGAAGGATGAATTATTAATGTTAATTGACCTTGTGAGGAGGGATATCAAATCTCATACCTCAGGCCTAAACTCTGGGATTATTACAAGACTTGCAGGAAGGCAGATTACTCCACATCTAATTGCTTATAATGTTTCTTGGTGAGGAAAAGAGATTAATGTGTGCATTTCTGCTGGAACACCCTTTGGGCTTATTTTTTTACTGATTTGACCTCTGAATGCTGAGAGTTTTGAGACAAGGAGCTCAGAAAGCTGCCCCTGGTTAACATTAATGTGACTTCTTCTAAAGCACTCACACAGCATCCGAGCTCACCTCTCCTGTGTTGAAGTGGGATTAAACCAGTGTTTTCACTAAAAAGCCATTGACAGCTGGAAGCTGCTCACTCTCAAGAAGCCTAAAGTGGGTCAGATTTGCAATTAGAAGGACAATGCCAGTGCCAGACCCATGCTGCTCACAGGATGCTGAGTTTGCCTCACAGACTGATCCCCACAAGTGACTCAGCAGTGGCCTTCTGTCCCTGGGCCACCACGGCAGACCCCGAGGGGACAAGGCAGAGAATTTGCAGGTGAATTAAGGGCATCAGGCACTCCAGAGAGCTTCAGCTGCCCACCTGCCTCATCCCTTGGGCCAAGCGCAGTGAAAGGATGGCTTTGCCTGTCCCCCTGCTCCCTGGAAGATGAATGTGCCCTGCAGAGAGCTGTTCCTGAGCCCTCACAGGACATTTGTACAGCAGCTATCTGAGACCAGGGGAGCAGGAGATGTTGCTGAAGTTACCAGCTCCTCTAAATGTCCACGAGCTGTCCCTGTTTGGATTGGATTTCGCATTGCAAACGAGGCAGAGCAGAACCAAAGCAGCTGCCTGGCATTAAACATGTTCCTAGCATCCATGCCATGCCTGTGTGACACCAGACACCCTTCTGTCCCAGACAACCAGATATGCAGACAGCTGAATTATCAGGAATGAGGGCAGTGAAACTGTGGGCAAGTTCCTTTTGTAGGCTGAGAGTGGCAGTGGCTGGACTGTGACTGTCGAGCAGGAGGTGTTGCCCCTCAGGTGAAGAGCAGTGGCAGAGCTGTGCAAAGATCTGAAGGAGGATGGAGGGCTCCAGAAGCATGTGGAGGGCTGGAAGGAGGGGTTGGAAAAGCAGAGTGTTGCACGTGGGGTGAGAGGTGCCAGCCTGCATCAGAAGTGCTTAGGCAGCACTCTGGCCTGCTGAGAAACATTGGCTGATCAACAAAACCACTCCCAACGCCCTGCACAGCCCCTGCTTAACATTGAACAGGCTTGCCAAAACCCACAGTGCAGCAATAACTGTGGTTGTTTTAGAAAGATCACAGAAATGTGCTTTTCTCAGGACACAATCTTCCACAAAGCAGGAGCTGAGGCGTTTCTCTAGTAGACCTGACACATTGCTTGACCTGACCCCAGCCAAAGAATTCCTTCAGGTCTTCACCAGGAGAAGGTGGTGGGTAAAAATGAACTGAAGGCTTGGTTTAGTGAACTTTGTTCTTGCTTAAAAATCCGGTGCAAACTTGGTATGGACAGGAATTTGGGCATTATGGGGAGAAATAGCTCCTAGCAGTCAGGAGAGACTCAATTTTTGGATAACCATAGGACTGGAAAAACCAAAAGCACTCTTGGGAGGGGGACTGGCTGTGAGGACGGAGCAGGGGCTTGGTCACAAACACAGGGAAAATATTGCAGACAGGTAGAGATATTATAAAAGAAAGGCCTTATAAAATATGGTTTAGGCCCTGCCACTCTAGCTAAGCTAGCAGTAGCTTGTAAGTTCCCGTAAGGAAAAATCATAAGAATGATGGCAGTTAACACAACAACCTATTCCAGTAAGAAAAATAAGTTTGCACCTGCATAAACAATAAATCTGTCCCATAAGAATCAGTGAAGAAAATATGTAAACAATCCAAGAATAGAGAAATTTGATGGAAAGGTAAATTGCCAGGTATTAACCAATGAATTGAATGGCAAGAAAACTACTAGCCAATTAGAGTTGAATATGAGGTCTGTAAAGACCATATAAAAATGAGTTATGTGAATAAAGAAGGGGCTTTTCCTGCATGAAGAAACTGAGTCCTGGCTGCTTATTAATGCAACAGGAAATAGCATTTAGGTGTGAGAGGACACCACTTCCAAATCTGAGATTCTTGGAGAGGGCTGCCTTTGAGTGAGGGTAAAGCCTTTTAACCTTTTAACCTAAAATTTAGCCCCATTACGACTGAGCCTTTGTTGCCAGCTGCTGCCAGCAGGACTTTCCCTGTCCCTGGCACAGCAGTGCTGTGGCTGTCCTGCTGCCCCAGCATCCTGCTGGCCTGGATGCCTTCCTGTGTTGTCCCTGCTTGGAGCCAGCCCTTGCAGAGTCAGCACGTCACAGGGACAGCCTGTCTCTCAATGACAGAGCTCTGCCCCTCTGCAGCTCCCTTCCAAAAAGCCCAGCTCGCTCCTGCTCATTTGATTTAACAGTTGTTGATCTGCCTTGGTCTCTGGCCATGCTTGGCTGTGCTCAGCCATGTGGCTCTGAGAGATGCACAGCAAAGATTAATTTGGCTACAGGCTAATTTTGGTATATTTTAGGTCAGGCAGAAGCACAGACCTCGTTCTTCTCCCTCCTCTGCAGATGCCTACACAAAGACAGAGGTGATCTACACCTGGACCCTGGGGAAGGATAAATCCGTGGAAGTAGCCAAGGGTGGATCTCGCCTGAACCAGTATGACCTGCTGGGCCATGTGGTTGGGACAGAGATGGTTCGATCCAGCACAGGTATTTGTGGGACCACGACTGGGCTGAGCTCCTCCTGGGATGAGATGGACCCATGGGCTTGGAATGCCACGATTTGGAATCATTACAGAGGCAGTCCAGGACCCCAGCACTTCCTAAGCCAGGAGGATACGGCTGGTGACATCTTCAGCAGTCACCAAGAGGCAGTAAAGAGTTTATTTTTCAGTGGTTTCCACTGAAAGAGCCTTATTGCGCACAGTCTTTAGGAGAACTGATCTCAAGCATCTAAATATGATCTGCTGTGTGGAAAATTTGCCCTGCATTGTCCAGCTGGTTTGTGGTGCTGAGGGTTCATTTGCCTTGGATTCCTTTCCAACCCCTCAGGAAAGCCCTGTAGGCAGGGGAGGCAAAGGCAACATAATGTTCAGTGTGATTTTCACTGCATCTGCTTGCACAAATATTATCATAACTAGTAGAAGATTATCCCAAACAAATGTTTCCTCTGATTAATGACCAATATTAATCATCTTTCTCTCCCATCTGCTGCTCCTCCCTTCCCCTCTGAATCCAGGTACTGATAGCTTCTGTTATCTCATGTGTGTCTTTCATATTTCTTTTTTTTTTTCCTTTTATTTTTTCCCTCTGTATGCACCAGTAGTTCTCTCATTTGAGGATATTTCCTCTCTGGTGCACTTGATTTTAATAGTGTCTGTCTGTAACAACTCATTTCACCTCCCTTGGGGAAATGTGGGGAGCCCAGGGAACTAAATGTCATCATATCTGGCCCATCTCTCTACTTAAGTTGTAGTAAAATGTACAGATGAATAACCTGGAGTGGTAAGAAAGCTGCTAAAGGCTCCTGTGTGTAATGATTTAGCAAAGCCACGCTCACAACATAAAGGCACAGTAATCCAACAAAATACCCAAAGCTTTGTGGGAAGGAACAGGATGTGGAGGGAAAATAGGGACAGCTGCCTCTTCAGTTCACAGGTGAGACCTTTAACAACAGCACTCGCCTGGATTTTTGAGATGGTTACCATGAGGAAAGGTGAGATATTTTCAGGATTGTCAGAGAAAATAAAATCCTGTGTCCTGAAATCCTATTAAAGCACTGTTAGGGTGTCTCCAGGCTTAAGGGATCTTACCCACAGCGTGGCTCCCTGGGATGGGAGCAGGGTCAGGAGAGACCCCCGGGGGCCCCTTGTTCCATGGGCGAAAGAGCAGAAGATTTTATTGCCCAGTTGTTGACACTGGTTTGCCTTTGTCCCACACCCGTTTTGTAGTGAATTAAAGAAGACTCAGAGAAGTGTTTTGAAAGGACAGGTGTGATGTGAAAGCCCCCTGGGCTGTGCTGGGGCACACTCCTGGCATGGCACAGCAGCTCTGAGTGCCCGCTGCACCCCTGCACCCCTGCACCCTTCCCCACCACTGAAACCCCACTGAAAATCTGGGAAGTTTGTTCAGGGCAGATCTCTGGAGTGGTCAGCTGGCCCTGGGCTGGGAAGCTCTGTGGCTCAGCATCCCTCCCTGGCTGTCTCTGCAGGGGAGTACGTCGTCATGACCACACACTTCCACCTCAAGAGGAAGATCGGGTACTTTGTGATCCAGACCTACCTGCCCTGCATCATGACTGTCATCCTGTCCCAGGTCTCCTTCTGGCTCAACAGGGAGTCCGTCCCTGCCCGCACAGTTTTTGGTGAGTCTGGGAGCACAGGGCATCCTCTCAGGATGGAGAGAAAGGGAAATAGGAAGGGAAACACACTGAGCATCAGAGCTGGTCTTTGCCAGGCCCTGACCAGCATTTCTGAGCTGCTGGCTGTTCCCCAGGATAGCTTTCAGTGTTTTCCCTGTGAGCCTGCTCCCTCCAAATCACTGCAAAAATACTCCTGGCCATGTCTCTGCTACAAGCCAAGCCATAAATACTAACAGTAATCAAGGTATTGATCATCTAATTATATGCATTTGGCTGTGTCTGCTTATCTGTGTTGGCTTTAGAGCAGAGCAGAGGATGGGTACACGGAGAGGCATTTAAAGCCCTACCTTTGAAATTGCTAATGTGCCCCTGGTCACAGCTCCACATAACAAGTTCCTGGGCTGAGGCAGCATAACTGCATGGTGAATATAGTGTTATTATTTCCTTCAGCTGCTTTCAGATCCTCTCACCGAAGCAAAGTGCCAGGCTGGCACTGCACATATATTAATAGCTTTTACAAGCATTTAATAACAGAATTGCTTTGTGCTTTCCTGTCAAGACCTTTAGTTCAGGATCTACACAGGCACGCTCCCAGAGCAGGTGTGATGCTGCAGGATTGTATATCCTGCAAGTAACACTGCCCAGCAGATTCCACTTAACAGAGAGGATATTGGACAAAAGTCCCCAAGCAGAGAGGGGATATGTGGTATCATATGTGATTCCCTCCTGTGTTATCCTGAGAATTGCAATGAAATAAGTTTCCTCAAGCAGCAGCTCAGATCGAGCAGGCAAGAGCTGAGTGAAAAATTAAAACCTACCTGTGGGACAAATGTCTTTGCTCTCAAATTGCCTTGCTTTCTATTAAGAAAATAATGAGAACTCCAATTGTTTATTCCTTTTTTTTTCTGCCCCTCAGAAAGTATTGTCAACAATATTGAATTGAAACTCTTAAATTACCAGGAGTATGGCTTAAGGGAACTGAAAATTAGTCAATATTTTTATAATGTTTTTAATGCATTTTTAATTGAAAAACACATTATTGGGGAAAATAGATGGTAATGGTTGCCTGCTTTAATGAAAAAAGCTTTAAAAGACATTTGGCAACAGATCATGTGTTTAAGATAAACTATTGTGACATTTATTCTGGCAGCTTGGGCCGCTGACAGCAGGACCCAGGATCCCAGGTGTCCATCCATGCTGGTCACAAGACAGTATTTCTAAAACCCTGAGAGAGCTGTGTTGGATGAGTGGCCAGTTTCTGATGCTCCCTGAGGTTCACAACCATCAAGCTGTTCTTTTCACTGTTATTTTATTATTTTTATTTTGTTGCAAAAGCAGCTAGAGGCTTCTCCATGACATATTCTACATGAGCTGGGTGTAGCATCATGGACCTTACCCTGCCAACAGATGAGGAACGCAGTGCAGGTGCCTCCCTGTGAGCTAGGACTCTAGTGGAGAGCAGAGGTCTAGTCCCTGGAGTTTGGGGAAGGTTAATCTCACCCTAATGAAGATGTTTGCCATTGATTGTACTCAAAACTGAACCAGAATAATTCCCTGAGCAACCTGAAGTTGGCCCTGATTTGAGCAGGGGTTGGACAAACTTTTGCCTGGAGCAGCTGTGGCTGCCCTATCCCTGGAAGTGTTCAAGGCCAGGCTGGAGGGCACTTTGAACCTGGGATAGTGAAAACTGTCCCTGCTTGTGGCAGGGGGTGGAACCAATGGTCTCGAAGGTCCTTTCCAGCCCAGGCCATCCTGTGAATTTATGATTCTATGAACCTGACCTCCTGCCAGCCTGGCCTGTTCAGTTATTCCATGAGTTGCACTAAGAACTAGTTCTGGGTAAGCCTTCCTTAATTACAGTGGGAATGTGGCTCAGGAGGTGGCTCCTACTCCTACATGAAGGGAGTGGCAGCTGTTTTGAGAGAAATGGGTATGAGCGCCCGATCTCACACCATCCCTGCGTCCTGCTGTGCCCCCACAGGTGTCACCACGGTGCTCACCATGACCACACTAAGCATCAGCGCCAGAAACTCCTTACCCAAAGTGGCGTACGCGACGGCCATGGACTGGTTCATAGCCGTCTGTTATGCCTTTGTGTTTTCTGCGCTGATCGAGTTCGCCACCGTCAACTACTTCACCAAGCGCAGCTGGGCCTGGGATGGCAAGAAGGTGCTGGAGGCCCAGGAGATGAAGGTCAGCCAAGGCTGGGGGGGAGGGGGTGGGGAAGAAACGCTGCACGAGGGAGCTGTGCAGGGCACAGCAGTGGGTAACGTGCAGCCCCGCGGCACTCAGGAGGCTGGATGCTACTCACTGCGTTCCCAGCCCAGGTCCTGACTGCAGCAGTTCTTGAGGGGTGGGGAGGAATGGCCTGGGGCTGCTCCGTGTGCTTAGCTGGAGGGAAACACCCAGGCATGGCTGCTGGCTCTTCCCTGTGTCCTCTGTGCGGCCGTTTGCCAGGGGGAGCATGGGCGCATCCGTGCTTTGGGTTTGCTCCACTGGTGGTCTTGTGTCTCCTTCCTTTTCTCTCCAACCCAAACCCAAACCCCAAACCGACCCAACCCTCCCAAACCAATGAACCAACCCAACCCAGCCCTCCAACCCTGTTCCTTGTTGCTAGCATGCCAAAAAACCCAAACATGCCCCAGGACACCCACTGAGCCGTGTCCCCTGGCCAGCTCTGACACTGGTGACATTGCCCACAGCTGCCAGCAGCTGCTGCTCTGTGAGCTTGGGCACAGAGGGTGGGTGGCAAGCCAGCAATCCCAAATGCCAACTGGCAGCAGATTAATGCCTGGCATCATCCACATTTTCCCTCCCCACTCGGGATCAGCCTCTCTGGCAGCTTCATCCTGACAGGCTCTGCTACCCCTGCTCGTGCCCTCCTCCCTCTGAACTGATTTAATCTTGGCTGTGCAGAGAAATCGCTTACTGTAGCATGCTGCTCCTTGTTTATATTTATTGAATCAATTTGAAAATCAGCTTTGTCCTTGTTCTTGGTTCTGGAGCCTTTATATTTTTCTCCTTTGCATTTTAATGTGTTGTTGGAAATTGTTGTGGGGCTGTATGTTAAACACCTGACAGAATTGCAGCAACTTTTGGGAAGACAGCAGCCAGTCATCTCTCTGGTGTGGAGGTCAAAGAAGGTGAACAGAGCCATCACTGGGTGTTGGATGCCTCTCTCTTGTCTTTCTTGGACTCTGTCTATCTGTTTGCTTTTGCAGCTGTGGTCTGAGCAACAGACTCATGGCAGAAAGCGTCCAGAGGGGGTCAGGTGATGGCCTTCCACTTCCACCATGAGCAGTGATGTTAACCTGGCCTCTAGAGATGAGAGAAGTCATTTCCTGAGTCATTGGCATGAGTGAAGAGTCAGGACAGGTCCTCAAAGCCATGGTGTCCCTTTAGGGATGGGCAAATGAGCACAAAGTCAGGATTCACAGAGCCTTGGGCAATTATGTGAACTGGGCGGAAAAAGCAGTAAAGGCTCAAAAGCTGCAGTTCATCTTAGAAGCAGCGTGTTCCTCAATTTATTCACTGACCCAGCACTGCAAGACTAACAGTGCTGAAACAATAGGGAAAGAGCACGCAGAAATGTTCCTGCACATGATCATCAAACAAGAAAACAAAGCAGGACCAGGAATGTTTCAGAGGGGGAGCTCTCCGTGGCTTTGCTGCAATTGGTGGAGAATCAGGAAGGGCTCCAAATTTGCAGATGCTTTTTCAAGATATCTCTGATCTTTACTGAAGAAACGAGCTCACTCCCAGTCTCTGCAGCTCAGAGATCTCCCTGAAGAGTGATGGGCTTTCAGGGAGCTTAGGAATACCATGTGTCAACATATTTGCTTTTCATCTTTATTCCAATGAGTATTTCCAAGCAGTGAATTTGCTACGCAATGGAGGTGCCTCATTGGCTCAGTTTCAGCCTTTAATTAGCTCTTCTTGAAACAATTGACAAGCCAGGTGGTTGAAACCACAAAAGGAAGAAGAGGCAGAAGAATAACTATTGGCATTTTAAAGTGTTTGTATCAGGAGTAAAACTGCCAGTGACAAGCCCAGGCTGAGGCCTGGTCTCTGGAGATCCTTCTCCCCAGCCAAAAGCAATGTTCATTATTGGTGTGATGGCAAGGACGCTCACTCCAGGTTTGATTGCATGAACATGAAAAAAAATCGCTGTAGGCAGCAGCAATGCTTCCCATCCCACTCAGACAAAATCACTACCGTGGAAAAGCTGCTGGTTGCTGACAGACACCCCCAGTGTGTTTATTCTCTTTTTTCTCCCCCTCAGCCAAACCATTGGTTTAGATGGGAACACCTGGGATTTTTTAATGTAGAATCTAAAATGCTGGGCTGACCTTGGTGAATTGCTGGTCTCTGCATCATAAAATCATGATGATGTTCCAGCTGTAGCCACAGTTGGTTCTAGCTGAGTGCTACTCTGCACATTCTCTGCAGTTCTCCAATGAAAAGCAGGCAGATATCACCATGGATGACTCTAAAAAATCCCTTTAGCCTGCACTCTGATAAAGTTTTACTAATGTTTCTTGGACCCAAAGATTTTCCAAGCCTTTCCAGCCTGCCATCAGTAATTGCTAATTGCCAATTGAAAAGTTTATTTTCTTTTTATATGTAAAGTGGCTGCAACCAGCCTAGGGGTGCAGATCAAACTGAAGACAGGTATTTGGGTCCAAAGAGGAAAACTTGTTAGGAAATGAAAGGTGATTTTTAAAAATAAAACATCATCAGGAGGAAGGTGTGAGATGGCAGAGAGGTGTGAGATGAGTGAGAGGCCAAAGAGATTGAAAGATGAGTGGGTTCAGTAGCCAGCAAACCTCCCAATCTCCAGCATCCTCAAAATACCTTGTTAAAAGGATCCACTTCAGGACAGAAGGGCTGTGTCTGGACAGAAAGATCCATCCACCATCCCAGCCACAAGAATGGCCACCTCTGGAGCCAACAAGGTCATTTCTTGAGTGGCTGTGACAGTGAGGATCCAAAGAGAACAAGCAACAGTGACTTTGCTGCTGGGAAACTGCAGGGATGACATTTACCAGTGAGTTTACCACAAAAAGTGTTGTCTGTTCCTCAGGATGGAAGATGATTTGGATTCTTGGAAGACACTTAAACCCTGCAATGCCGTGCATAAAACCTGATCTAGCTCTGTATCTGTGCCTGAATGATGTGTACCCTGAAATTCTGGGTGTCAAGAAGCAACAAAACAAGCATGAGTATCTGCAGTCAGATACATAAAAACAGAACATGCTTTGGATAGAGCAATAATCCTGGACCTTTGTTTTTGTCGTAAGACAATAGTTCTTCAGTGCATGGTGAGGTTAGGTCTGGGTTTCAATGTACT
The DNA here is from genome assembly GCA_013398275.1 of Promerops cafer. Lineage (NCBI taxonomy): Eukaryota > Metazoa > Chordata > Aves > Passeriformes > Nectariniidae > Promerops > Promerops cafer. The sequence goes on from VZSE01009563.1 coordinate 1,004,968, forward strand.
TTTTACTAAGAAAAACATGCATGAGGTGCCTTTTCTACTGGCTGGGTAAAGCCTGGCTTTTTGTGCAACTCACTCTTGAGCAATTCCAAGTTTGCCCTTTGATCCAGCTCCCTTGGGAATAATATTTCTTTTTCCTTTGTTTCTTTCCATTTGTGGCATCTTTGTTACAATCCTAGAGGAACTAGAGCCAACCTTGACAGGCCACCATTTTCAACCAGGGCTCAGGATGGTTCAGACCCTTCTCTTTTTTGTCTGCCTCACTATGGTCAATATGTTTTTGCTGGGACTTTCCCTTGCTGGTCATGCTCTGCAGCCCATGAGTCCTTTGTTCTTTGCACTTGCAATCTCCATGATTTCCATGAGGAGCTCAGAGGTTTTTTCCAACATAATGAATTCTGTGATAACACTGCAAATGATTTATGTCCTCAGCACCTTCAGTACAGTCCCTCAGTCATTCTTCAGCAGCATTTCACCCTCTTTCTCTCATCACTGTGTGGTGTGTTGGGCTGATCATGTAATCCATCCAACCATCCAACCTCTTTGGTGATCCAGGGAGCATAAGATCATTGGGATCAGTCCCATATAACCTGAATGATCAAGCCTCTGGCACACTGCAGGAGGAACTTTGGCTTGGTGTGGGGCAGGAGTGATACCTTTGCTGAAACAGCAACTGCAGTTGCTGGGCTTTGAGTTATGGGATACAGGTATGTCAGAGACTGGAGCTGCTTGGGGGTCCTTAAAGTGACTTTTCTCTAGAATGACAAGTGGCAAATACTTGGATTTCCCAAGTTCTGCAGATACTGGTGACTTTCAGAGCTGCCTGTCAGAGGCACAGTGCTTCCAATCTGAATTTTCTCCTGCCAAGGAGCATGTACAGAGAACTAAATCTCAAGCAAATCATAGACAGAAGCAGTAGTTCCCATAATTTAGATGTTTCGTTGTTAGTTCCTCAGCAGAAAGGCTCAAGGACAAGAATATTTAGCAAAAATACTATTATTTTCCAGTGTGTGTGTTGTTGAACAACTTGTCAGACTGCACTATCTAGGGAACAGATTTATTTCTACACCAGATTTTACAGCTTTTCCCTCAGGAGAGCAGCACAGGGACATCTTTGTGCAGCAATTCAGTCTCCCTGTGCCTCAGTGGGGCCGTAAGTGCAGGAATTGCTTTGCCAAACAGACGTTTTAAATAGGACAAGTTTTCAAAGCAAATGTGGGGGTTCCTCCTGTTTATCCATTCTTTCCTTCTGTTTCAGGAGGATGTGGAATTGCTCACAGATGAAGGTGCAGGGTGAGGGCTGGGGGCTACTTTGCAGCTGACAGCAACAAGCACATTTTGCTCTGTTTGATTGTCAAAATCTTGCCTGAAACAATTGTTTATAAAGCACAGCCCAGCAAACAGGCTGAACCATTTCTTCTGACATCTCAGGGACAGAACACATGGGGAGCACACGGTGTGGGCAGTGTGGGTGTTCTGGGTGCTCCCAGCTCTGACTGGGGTGAGGACTCCATGGGCAGCTGGGAAAAGGCCCTGGCTGAAAGCTCCCAAGCCTCTGTTCTACCTGAACATCCTGATCTGAGGTCCAGGGAAGCCCAAATTAATGCTTGGGGCCTCTGGATCCCACTATTGGGAGCAGCAGCTCGCTGTCACCACCCACAGCACCCAGATTTGCCCGACTTTACTCCATTTCAGCTGTTTTCATATGGATCCACTTTCCAAACTCCGGGGCAGGAAAGCTGTCCAGGTTGAAAATGTCATGTCACTTGTATTCATCTTATTCCTCTAATGAATAGCATGGCTGATTAATACTAAGATAATCACAGTGCACTGCCAATTACATTCTGTGAAAAACAATCTGTTTTTCATTTCGTTACTGATTTTTAATTATTTTATTGCCTCCTGTAGCTGTGTTAGTAAGTAATCATACTTAAGCATATTTAAGTGTTTAAATAGGTGACGCATCTTTAGCCCTTTACTTGCTTTTTGTCAGTGCTTTAGCAGGAAAAGTTCATCTGCTGTGCAGAGGGAACACACTAACATGGCTCTAATGACTGCAGAATGAGACTCAGTTAATTGTTAAAGACCATAAAATACTATGAATATGGTCCAAACAGTGGTTTAGTCTGGTCTGGAGTCTGAAGACCTCTCCCTAAAAAGTTAATTTCTGTAATTGCTGACAGTATTACAAGGCTGCCTTGCTGTGGTGTTATTGGAGAGGGGTTTAAAGACTGCACAGAAGTCTGCTTTTAGTGTCCCTCTGAAAATCACTGTGGAAAATTCATTTCCTAAGGTAACCAGGAATATCCATGGTGACTGTAGACACATCTAAAATGGAAGTACAGCACTGAAAGCCAAAGCCCTGGGACAGTCTCTGCAGAGCAGAGGCTGGGCAGATCTGGCCCTTCCAGCTCCCAGTGCTGCCCAGCTCCCAGGGCAGCGTGAGGACAGGGACAGGTCCTGCTGGCTGCACTCTCTCCTCCTGAAGTGCTTCCCTCATGGGAACATGCATGACCATGCCAAGCAGCCCTGGGAAATGCCTGGATGAGCCTCACCTTGTGTTTCAGTTGCTTTTGAACAAAAAAAAGTCATCCAAAGGCACACCTTGTTCTGAGTTTAGAGTCCAGAGTGCCACCATGAGGCACTGCTGTGTCTGGTGCTGGCTCTTGGTGTAGCAGGGGGCACCCGTAGGGGTACCTGAGTGCAGATTTCATTCAGTGGCCTTCTCCTTGTAGGCTTGGGTTGCTTTATACAACACAGTGCAGCTGCTCTCAGGTCCCTGGCAGCAGCAGGAAGATCCCCAGAGTGGGGGCAACACTTGTCATGACCCCCTAGGTCCATCTTCCTGCCTAGCCACCCTCATGAACACCTGAACTGTCTGTCTCCAGCATTCACCCTCATCCTCCAGTGCATCACATCTGACACACAGGGGCCTCTCTTGCCATTCTCTCTGCAGTTTGTCCTCACTGCAGCACACATGCTGTCCCCCAGAGCCCTGTGGGAGGGATTCCCTCACCTCCCCTGATTTCCAGCATCCCTTGGGTATGAAGGCAGGAGGAAAGGCTTCCCTCTGCCCTGTAGTGCTGTGTTGAGCATTCCAGAAGTCCTGATTGGTGCAGTTGCCTTCCATCTGTTCTGTATCTTGCCTGGGTAGGTCATGAGGTGCTGAAAAGGGTTCCAGAAACAATTTGAACATCATTATGTTAAATCGTACGGTGTTCTGTGAGGAACTCAGGGCATTGAAATATGATGCAAAAAATACTGCAATGCTGTTGCCCATATTCTTAACATGGTTTTTTGCCACCAAAAAATAAAATCAAGCTGTAATCCTGTGTTCTGTGTCCTCCTCTCACCTGACCCAGGAAGCAGCCAGCCAAGCAGAAAATCCAGTTCTTCCCCAAGGATGACCACACGGGGTGTCATTCCTTTTTGCCATTCTTCTTTCACAAGGTACATTCCTCCCTTCTTGGCCTCCTGCTCCTCACACCTTTCTCCACCTTCTCACCCGGACGAGCAGGTAAACTCAGAGGACAAAACCTTCTCCGTGCCATTCTCTGCCACTTCACCTCCGTTTGTTGTTTGTTTTTTTTCCCCTTCCACCTTCCCTAGAAAAAAGAGCCGGTGGCGCTGGCGAAGAAAACCAACAACACCTACAACATTGTTGGCACCACCTACGCCCTGAACATCGCCAAGGAGCCCGGCCTGCCCACCATCTCCAAGAGTGCTGCTGCCACTGCCACTGCCACCAGCGTGCCCCCCAAGATGCCCCGCCTGGAGGAGAAGCTCCCCGAGAGCAAGAAGACCTACAACAGCGTCAGCAAGGTAGACAAGATGTCCCGCATCGTCTTCCCAGTCCTCTTTGCCATTTTCAACTTGGTCTACTGGGCCACCTATGTGAACCGGGAGTCAGCTATCAAGGGAATGATCCCCAAACAATAAAACCGGTCACACAAACCTTCCATCAGTGAGCATCATCCCAGCAGGAATTCTCCAGGGCTTTCTTCTTTTCTTGTTTTGTTTAATTATTATTGTTCATTTGATATTATTATTATTATTATTATTATTATTATTATTATTATTATTATTATTATTATTATCATGTCACTCTTTTATAATGTAAACAAAACTGTGATTTTAATTTAATCCCATATATACTTTGGTTTCGTTTACTTTAATGGTGNTATTATTATTATTATTATTATTATTATTATTATTATTATCATGTCACTCTTTTATAATGTAAACAAAACTGTGATTTTAATTTAATCCCATATATACTTTGGTTTCGTTTACTTTAATGGTGAAAGCTAAAAAAAAAAAATAAGGGATCATAACAAGTTGTGCCTCTAACATCTTAAGTCTGCTGTCACCCATCTGACCAAGTCACCCTGTGCTGCCATCTCTCCTCTGCCACCTCCTGTGGTCCCCGTGGTCCTCATGCCTCTGCCATTTCATGCTGTCCCCAGGGGCTGCTGCTGTGGGGCTCCTCCTCCTCTGTGATGGGCTGCCCTAGCATGGGGGATGCTCCTGGACACCTGGGCTGCAGGCTGTGTCAGTCACTCAGCCAGGCTCCTCTTCAGTGCCTGGGTCTTGCACCTGGGCTGTGAATGCAGGTGAGCTGGTCACCTGCAGGGACAAGGGAGCAGCCTGGCATGGGCCAGCTTGTGGCCCAGTGCCTGCTGGGGCAAACCTACCACTGCTGTGGTCCCCAGAGCCATTGCAGGGGTGGCAGCCTCTTGTAGGTATTGCAGGTCTTCTTCCTCTCTGTCTTCACCAAACCCAGCTGATTTTGTCTCTCCAGACAAGAAAGGTGGGAAAGGTCCTGTCTGGCTGGCATCCCACACTCTTGGGACAATTCATGTTAGCAGGAAGTGTGGTTCCTACCAGAGAAATCATCTTTGTCAGCGTCAGTCAGGAAGTCCAGACAGGATCTTTACAAAGCCTTGGAGGAGATGGCAGCTGGGAGGCTGCACACACTCAGCATCAGGACTGGAAACCACAGAGCTCCTGTTCACATGGATGGTCTATTGCTTTCTCTTATGGCCCCGTCCACTCATCCTTCTTAGCAGATCCTCTCTGTCCCAGCCCCTTCTTCCAGCTTCCCCTTCATCTTCCTCTGGCTGCTCAGCAGCCCTCGTTGGTATCTCAGTGCTCACAGGTGGATTTAGGCAGGGCAGCTCCCTCCCCTCAGGTAAGCCATGCTGATGGGGAGGAGCACAGCGTGGGGAAGTCCAGCTCATGGTAAACCCCTGCTCCAGTGCAGGATGTTCCCTGTGGGACCTGCCACGGGGATGAGGCAGGGGACAGGTGGTCCCCAAGACTGCCCCTGCCCCTGGTGAAGTGGTGCATCCCCAGCACCACGGGAAAACAGCAGGAGGGGCTCTTTGGAAGAGCAGGGTGACACTGCTGTCCCATAGAGCCATGTGAGCCAGGTGCCACCCACTAAGCAACTGAGGTAAGACCCAGTCTAACACTGCACACTCTTGCAAGAAAAGCCCTCCAGTGCCTTGGAGAGGGGCTTTTTCTCCCTTCCTGATCACCACAGTGGACCCAAACCAGTGTTTGTCCCTTTCCCAGCAGCAGCACGAAGTGGTGACATCCAAGCCATCTGTCCCTGGATCCATGGGCACACTGTCCTCCTACGAGGAGGGACATCCTGAGCCTGATGATTCCTCGGGGTAGCACAGTCCTGCTGCCACAGAGGGATGCACCCCCTCTTTCTTAGGCCTCCCTCTGACCCTCTGGCTGCCCCCCAGAGCTGCCCTCAGCGTGTTTTGGGCTCATGCAGCCAAGCCAAGGCCCCAGCACCCCCAGGGTGATGCCTTCAGCACTGCTTCGAGCCGCTGTGCCAGGCTTAGCTTCCCCCTGCCCGTGCAGGAGCAGGGCTGAGCACAAGGCACAGGGTTTGCCCCACCTGGAATATCCATGGGGGCGTCAGGATGGAGCGAGGAAGGGAGGGCACTTTGTCCTGCAGCATGGGTGGCACTGGTGCATGTCCTGCCTGTCCCGTACCCATCTCACTGGCTCAACAGCAGTGCAGCCACTCCCCCTGCCCACAGCTGAGATTTGGAGAGGAGTTTGGAGATGTTTAGCCCAGTCCCAGGGTGTTGAGTCCACAAGCATATCCACATGGCTGGCAATATAGGGAAGGAGGAACCAGAACTGCCCCCCCAGACTGCTGCTAAGGAAACCAGCTGTGTCCACATCCTCTCTCACAGCATCTGCACCCCAAAACATGCCATTTCTACAGTGCCTTTCATCCCCAAGGGCTCCCTGGTGGGTGGGAAGACCCAGGAGCTCTCCTACTCTGCCTGCAGCATCAGGGTGGAGGAGCAGAGGGGAGGGTGCACCATCCCCAGCCCCTCTGCTGGGCAGGGAGGACACCCTGGCTTCTTTGGCACCTGGTTCTGCCTGTTGGGCCTCCTTCTGCTGCTGCAGCCACCCCACTATGACATCCCAGCTGCCCCATCACTGCCTCGACCTGTCCCCAAGCCCCTCGCCCCCGAGGCACCCCCCACACTCCCTCCAGCAGTGAGTTCCCTTCCTGCCACCCTTCTGCTCCCTGGGCTCTCCTGTGGGAAGGGCTACAGCTGTCTGGTTTGGAAATGTTTTCTTAAATAAGCTAGATGAAGAGTGTCTCATAAAACATTCATGTCACTGTAATACTCAGGCCTAAGTGAATGGAATAGAAACCCTACAACAAGCAAAACCAACACAATAAAATGGTCACAAAGAGTGTGTTGTGTTTACTAATGGAATTACAGCAAATTTAAATACTGCATCCAATGACTTAGCTGGCCCTGCTGCAGAGGTGGCTTCCTCTGCTAGCCTGGGAATTCCCCAAAATCCCTTTCACCCCAAGAGCCACGTTGCTGTCTGTCGGTGCCTGCTTTGTAGAGCTCTCCATAAATTGTCACAGAATCACAGAATGAACTAGGCTGGAAAAGACTTCAGGAGCATCTAGTCCAACCTATGACCTAACACCTCCTCATCAACTAAACCACAGCACTGAGCCAGGCGGGCTCAGGGCTGTGGGGTGATGCACAGGAGAGGGGCTGGGTCTCCCTGAAGTGCTGGACACAGCGTTGGGGCAGCTCCTGAGCCTCCTCCCTCCCTTCCTGCAGTGATCTGATCACTCTCGCTGAACTGTCAGGGTGAATTCCTGCCTGTCCCTCCCCACAGTGCTTCCCTCTCGTCCCTCCCCAGGACACCGCCCACTGATCTGGCTTGCCGGTGACACCCATCTGCTGGCTCTTCCAAAAACGTTGCCTGATAAAGGCTGCCTTCCTGTGCCTGTGTGAGCACGCCTCGAAAGCCAAGTCTATTCCGAACCAAAGCCTGGCACAGGCTCTGAGGCTTTTTGCCAGCTGGAAGCAGAAATACCGGCATCCTTTGGTTAAAGACAACAAACCAAACAGGATTTCTAGTTTGGCTTCCAAGCAGGAAAGCATTTCGGGAAGATAGTTATAAATAAGTGGTTTAACATCTCCTGCCAGCAGACATCACAGAGAAGATAATGTTCTTTTTTTTTTGTAAAACTGTCAGTGACTCAAATTAGGACTTTTCCTTCTCAGTTAACATGAGGCTGTTGATGGGGGCTTCTTCTAAGTGCTTGCCAGGCCAGAGCTAATCTAGCATCAATTACTAGAGTTTTAGTCTTGCTGTGATAGCATATAAGTGTTCCATTTTTATAACTGATCTGTATAGAAATTTATCTGTATATGGCCACTGATAATCTACCCCACAGTTGTGCAGAGAGTGGGCACTGTGAACCTCAAGACTCCAGTATTTCTTTTCTTCTGGCAAGGCCCAAACTTCCCTGACTTTAAGAGACTCTCCCAGGCAGGAACTGGAAGCCTTTTAGGGTGATACAAATGGGCTGTTGGTCTGCACTCTTGTTTTGCAGCTCGCACCACCTGGGAAACACACAGTGCAGTCCCAGCCTGCAGCTGCATTCCTGCTGGAAATGTCAGGGGGACATTTTGGCACTGGTAGCTCACCCCTTCTGAAACTGCACATGGGCAGCAGAGAGCTCAGCCTGGAGAGGAAGGCACAGCTCCTCTGGGGTCCCTCAGCAGGCGAGGACAGCAGATGTGGTCACTGAGAGCTCCACTTTAGTGCCAGCGTGGAGAACATCCCTGTGGGGTGACAGGAGAGGGCTGGGGCAGAGGTAGTCCCTCAGTGCCACCTGCTTTCCTAAGGGTCTGGTGAAGTTACCCTCACAGAACGCCTTGAAAGCTTCTCAAAAATCTCCCAGCAGGGCTGTGACACTCCAGACAGAGCTTCCCTGCTCCCCTTTGTGCACCCAGCTCAGCCTGAGCAAAGCTCCCCCCCGTCCTGATCCCTGCCAGCTCAGTGGCTCCGGCAGGGTCCTGGTTTGTTTGCTGCAGGACATCCCTGTGTGAGCAGACCCCAGGCTTGCTGCTCCCAGGCACAGGATTGTCCCCAGCCTGTCCCTGTGAGCCCATCCTATGGACACCAGGTGCCTCCATTTCTCACCCTTGATTTCTTCTGTCCGTGTCTTGGATTCCTTTCAGCCGTCTCTTGGGGAGGATCACCTCATATCCCAGGAAAGGGTTTCTCCTGTTGCAGGTCACCTCTCCTAGGAAGAGCCTCTGTTCTGCTGAGAACCTCTGTGAGACCTTCAGAAACCTGGGGCTGCTGCCTCTCCCAGGGGAGCCAGGAGAGTTCTGCAGCACAGAGAGTGTCCTCCCAGCAGGTTTTCCTTGGGAAGGCTTTGTCAGGGATGTGCTAGTGCCCACCTTCCACGTTCTTGATCCTGGGAGTGGTGGAGAGCTGGGGTGGGGCTGTCACAGCACACAGTGTCAGGCCAGCCCCCACTCCAGGCCCTCTTCCCCAAATTTTATCCCTCCCTGGGGCCACACTTCAGCCTACCTGATCAAAGACCTGTATGGATTCTGTAGACTGCAGAGAAACATTTCCATGACTCTTGTTGAGGTTGGGGAGGGCTCAGCCAGGGCAAAGGACACATTGATGGAAACATAAACGCTCTATTAATATTAAAGTAGGAAGAAAAAACATCCAAGCAACTCACCAATCCTCTCCATATCAAGCTTAACTACTTCTGAAGGTAGTTTTGGCAAGAGGCCACAGCACAGATGAGATTGATGGCTTCCAGATATAAATATTTACCATTTGACCTTGTTATTGTTCCATCAGCCACAGGTTTTTACATATTTATATATATATGTATATATATATATACACACGCGCGTGTGTGTGTATATTTATGCTCACAAACTCTTTACATCTAAACATCAAACCTCTTTGTCTTTGAAAGATAGAATGGCCACTTTTAATTATTTTACTTCCCTCTCATTCTCTTTGCTGAATCTTCTAGAGTGAGGTGAACCCTCTCCGCTGGGCTTTGGGTGGCACAGGGAATAAAGGGAGCAAGGGAGAAGAGCCTCCCCCACTCTGAGGGCTCAGTGCAGGCTTGTTGCACGGAGCAAGGTCCCTGCTGGCAGTGCTGCCCAGCATCTTTCAGGAAAACTTAGTGCCCAGTGTCACAGCTGCTCCAACACAGCCCTTGTCCTGCCCTGGACACGGGGATGTTCCTCAGATGGCTTTTTAACAGCTGAGTGCTACAAAGCCATTGGTCCTCAGCCCATTGCACGACCAGGGAATGTGCAGGGTGAGGTCTCCACCCTCAGTCTGCTTCGGGGGGAGCACAGAACCTGGTGGGATCCACTCCAGCTGTCCCTGGCCAGAGGAACACCTTGGCCTCTCCTGCCTGGCTCAGGGCAGTGCTGGCGCTTGGCCTCTGCTCGCTGCTCATCCAGGTGGGATGCAGGGACACCTGACTGTGTGACCATTGTGGCAGGGGTCAGCAGGAGCTGCTGCTGCTCTCCTGATCTCAGCACAAGCAGGACCACACACAGGTGTTGGGTGCCTGTGAGCAGTGGGGCCGTGGTGAGCAGCCCCTCACAGAGGCACCCAGCAGCAGCTCCCCCAGCATCACCCCTGCCTCTGCCCTGACTTAGAAGAAGCATTCAGGCAGTGAACCTGCAATTGCACTTGTAGCTCCTCTGTTCCCTCCTCTGCTGCTGGAGAGGGCCTGTGGCAGTCAGCAGCGAGGCCCTTGTGGTGTCCCAGCCAGGAGAATGAAGGATGTCACCAATTCTTGTCCTGGGTGTGTGCCTGCCTCCCACCACAGGAATCTCTGCTGCTTTACACTCTTGGGTTTGGGTTGGTCCCAGCACTGGGCCTGTCATCCTTCACCACTGGGGTGATGCTGGTTTTTCCTCGTGAAGCTCCAGGACAAACCAGGTTCTGGCTATTCTGTCCTGTTCTGTTCTATCCTGTTCCTCTCTGTCCCGTTCCTCACCGGTGCAGATCTCTCCTGTACAGAACTTTAACAGTCCCACCTGCCGAGAGAGGGAAGCCTGGTTTCATGTTTGCTGCGTGAGCCAGGGTCTTTGAAGGCTCTTGGCTCTTCTCTTCAGTGCTGCTTGAAGGCCCTGTCAGCTTGATAAGACCATTGGCTCGTGTTGCACTGTGAGCTGCACTCTGTCTCCCCTGAGAAGTCTGTCAGTGCCTCCTGTCTTTCTGCAAGGCACCCAGCAAATGTAACAGCAGTCACACGCCAAACGATTTGATTTTTGCAACCACAGAAAGTAGGGGCAGAGCTGGGAAACCCGAGTTGCTGCCACATTGCCTTTGCCAGGCTGCTTTTAGAGTGGAAGGGTTCCTCTCTGCTGTCACGAGGGAGTTTCTCAGCCCCCCCAGTCCAGTCAGGTGGCCTCAAGCATCCCTTCATCAACCGGATTGTCACTGTCAACTGACTTGGGGATAGCTGCAGGCAAATGTCCTATCTGAAGGTGAGGGCACCAGCTGCTCCTTTAGGTACAGAGAGTGGCCCTAGCACCGTGCCAGGGCAGCCCATCCTGAAAAAGAGCCCACCCAGCAAATCAGAGAACACGACCATTGTCACTGCCTCAGGTCCAGCCTGTGCCCCAGTCCTCGGCTTTGTTTTCCATCTTGTGAGACTCTTTATGCCACTATGAGAAAGGATCTAGCTGGCAGCAGTTTAATGCATGACAATCCTGTTATTACAGCTGTAAATAAATAACAACAAGGAAAAAAATGCATTTTTAAATTTTTTTGTTGACTTTATTTTCACTATTGAGTAGCTGGTAGCCACTTTCTTAAGGGATTTCTCATGGAAACTGTGACCTTTCTTCTCTCTATTTCTCTCTCTCTCTCTCTCTTTCTTTCTGAGATTTTTTTCTGTGTTTCAAATGCTTTTTGGTGCAATGTTCAATGCCTGTTTGTAATTTTGAATTGTATTTTTCAACCTTTGCTGGAAAAAAGAAAAAAAAGGCCCATTCTAATTGGCAGGATTTTTAGTCCTGCCATTTTTTTCAGCTTTGAGCTTTTTCAGTAAGTTAAAGCAACAGAAAAATGCCTCCAAAAATTGCAGTGAAGTTCTGAGGAGAGATTAGAAAACATCAGAAACAAGAAGTACATGAGTAAGATCAGCAAGCTGAGTGGAGGAGGAGGAGGACTCTTGTGACACCTACTAACCTCCTGATGTAGCACGCAAGGTGGGACTAGACCTCTTCACTGAATTAAATCACTCCGCTTTTCCACTCTACCCACTCTCTCGAACTCCGATCAAAACAAATAAAAATTCATATTTTAAAAAAACAATCTGGTTTTTGTCGTCGATTATTTTCTCTAGGTCTGGTTCTCAAAGCCAAATCCTCTGGGCTTTGGACCACCTGCCCATTTGGGGAGTTTGTCCCACTGACAAGCAAACAAGCCACCCATTAAAAAATAACATTCTGTGGGAAAGTAAAAGAGCTTGAGAATATTTTCTGGTGCCCATTGTGTCACGTTTAAAATGCTTTCCTTTCCAATGACAGGGGAGTGGAGGGCACAAGGTTTGTTAAGTCAGATTGGCTGGGGAGTTTGGGGACCAGCTCGAAGACAGGGTGGTGGTGATGGTGGTGGGAGAGGAGTCTGAGGTGTGCTTTGCCCTCACGGTGGGTGACCCATGGTCAGACACTGCTGCTCCAGGGAGCTTTTGGGCATTTCTCTGTGTACAACATGAACCAAACTTTCTGCTTCTCTAGGGACAAGAAGAAGAGACTTGGCCAGGACCTAAACAGCCAGAGGGCAGGGTTAGATGGGATATTGGGAAGGAGTTCTTCCCTGGGAGGGTGGGCAGGCCCTGGTACAGGGTGCCCAGAGCAGCTGGGGCTGCCCCTGGATCCCTGGCAGTGCCCAAGGCCAGGCTGGACAGGGTTTGGAGCAGCCTGGGACAGTGGAAGGTGTCCCACCATGGCAGGGGTGGCACTGGATGGGCTTTCAGGTCCCTTTCAACCCAAATTGACCATGGTTCAGACACCTTTCCTGCAGGGAGTTTTGATTGTGGCTCCCCTGTGGATATTAGATTTCCACGTGCTATATTTAATAGCACCTGGCTGGCCATGCCATGTCCCCCAGCCAGTGTGATGTGTTCTGTGTGTGGTCTGCTGAAAGAGAAGTTCAGGGTGTGAGGGCTTCATTTAGACACTCCACTGCATCTCTTTGGAGCCATGAGATGTTATATTTAGCAACTAATGGAAAGAAGGATTTTTCTCCCTGTGTGGAAAGATCTGAAATTCAGTAAATCTCTCCAAATGCAAAAGCAGAGGACAAATCACCTGCAAGAAATGCTGAAGTTCATCCTATTGCATTAAGCTTGAAACTTTCAGTGTTTCCCTGGGCCCTTTTCTGCCATTTTTAGTCAAAATGTTGATGATTTATCCAAATCCAACATGTTCAATGAGGACTTCCCCCTCCTCCCAGCTACCACTGGGAAGTAGCAGGAGAAGAAAATAACTCCAGTGACAGCATCAGTTGTTTTCCACGCCTGGAGAGGGAACGAAACACCCTCCACCCTCCCTGGATTCCCTGAGCACCATCTGTATGCTGCACCAGGGACTTGCTGGCAGGACAATATCTCCAAACATATTGCAACCTTGGACAGAAAAAAAAAAAAAAAAGAAAAAAAAAGTTACACATTTGAATTTGCTGCATTCAGCTGAATCCTCCCTCTTCCTCTGAGATTCGGATGACAGAGGAGGCTTGGGAGAGCTGGGGCTCGCAGCTGCTGTGGCAGATGGAGTGTTATCATGGGTCTGAGCAGTACAGGCTGCATGCTTATGTCTTCCTGAGGAAGGAGCAGGGCTTGTGGCCTCAGCAAGAGCAGCCCACCACTGTCTGAAACCATAAAAACTTGAACCTGAAGTTTTCACCCCTTTCCCCACCGCTCCACCAGCCCCCCTGCCTGAGTCCTTCCCTAATCAAGACTGCACAGGGTTGGTCCCAGCCTGAAAAGATCTTCCTGACTCAGAAGACAAAAATAAACAGCGATGTGAAATGCTTCCTTGCATTATCACTTCTCTATTTGAACCTAGAACAAGGACCCTGAAGAGGAACAGAGTGTAATTGCAGTGTCCACAGAAAAGAAATAGTAATGAAAACAGACAGAGCCGGGAGAATTGGCAGAGAAGAGGCAGAGATGAACAAGTATTTATTACTCCAGCACTTAGGGCTCAGGCTGACAGGTGTCTCAGGAATGCAATAGCTGGGTTTTATTATTAGGTGCTCATAACACAGAAGTGCTTGGGGTGAGGGGAGGGCAGAACTGCTGACGTGTGGCTCCTGAGGTGCCAGGAGTTGGGGAGCAGGTAATTCCTCCCCTGTACAGGCTCTAATATGCCAGGGGGGTGGCTCAGCCCCACAGCCCCATGAAGGAAAGGATCCCCTCTGAGGCACGGTGGTTTCCTTCTGCCTTCAAAGCCTTGCTGTTTTAGAAACCTCTTCTGCTCACCAACTCCTTGTGAGGTGGGGCGAGGTCCCCAAAGCCAGCCCTCACACGTTCGTGATGCCTTAGGATTTCAGCTTTTATATTTTTCATGTATTTGTAACCCTGCAGTTCTTTAGTGTAGAACTCTAAACTCCACACACAGTGTGAGCTGCTGCTTTCCCAGTTTGGGCAGACACAACAATTCCTCTCCAGGCCTGGCAATCAGGGACCCCTCACTGCCTCAGGCCCTAAGAGATGGAAACAAAAGTGAGTTGGGGGGAGCAAATGACTTCATTACCTAAAGCTGTAACTGGAAGATTAACTCCCAACATGCAAATGGACCAAACTTATAAAAGTGTGAAAACCCATGACCTACTGTCCATTTTTGGGTGTAGCCCCATCTGCCCGAAATGTACCTGAAGGCCCGTCAATAAATAGAACTGCTTTTTATTCCCTTAATTTTGTCTGGCCTCTGTTTTTTGGTAGCCCTATAAAGGCATCATTCGGGGTGGTATGATCAAAAATCCCAGCACCAAGGCAGGGTTCCTCCTGCAGAAGGAGCTCTCTCCTCTGCTTCCTTCCCCCTCTAAGACAGGTGTGTCCAACACTGCACGACTCCCATCTGCAGGGCTCTTCCCTGAACTATTGATGCTGAATGATTTTTGCCTTTTTTTCTTTTGTGTATTCTCTCTATTCTTTACACACGTTTGCAGCTCTGTAGTATATTATTCATAGCTAGTTTTTGCTACCTTTATGTTACGCTGATAGGCAGAAAGACGAAACAGGTTCCAAGGCCAAAAAACAGCTCTTCGAGACATATTTTTATAAATAAAGTTTAGTTTACATCTGAGGGGGGAGGATTTAGAGAGGGGGAAATTGCCTTACCTCTTATATCTCTAATTGGTGTTTTTGGTCAAATATGCTAATTTGATAAACTTCTAAAACTGTATTCACCCCGTGGGGGGGGTGGGCATTTTGTGGATATTTTCCATATCTGCCTCCAATAAAGCCCAGCATTTATATTACCTCCTCTACTAATATTATCTCGAAAGCGTGTTGTTTTATTTCGAGTGCTTTAAGGCATCGCCGTGGCTGTGCTGGCTGCCCTGTAAGCAAACGCTTCTTTTTCCCGCAATTGCTCGGGACCGAACGCATCCATCAGCATCTTGTCCGCTGGAGAGCAGGGCTGGGGACTCTGCGGGCGCACAGAGAACCCCCTCGCCCGGCAGGACTGTGTATTCCCGGGGTCCCCTCTCCGCTCGGCAGCTGCGGCGGCTGCTCGGGGGATCCTCACAGGCACATCTCTGGAGGTGGGAACAGCGCCTGTGCCTTCCCCAGCACCCCCCCTTGTCACACTGGCGGCGTGGCTGAGGTGTGAGCAGCAGCCAGAGCAGCGAGCGGGCCACGGATCCTCCCTGCTCCTCCACCGCTGAGCCGCAGCGGGGCTGTGCGGGGCACGGGTGATGAGCCCGCAGTGGCGGGGGTGGGTGGCAACCACCGCAAAACCCCCTCACCCCCATGGGAATGCCCCCGTGGGCTTCAGGGGGTGCAGGAGCTGCTCCAGCCCTGCTCTGAGCCCAGGGAAACGGAGTGGGAAGCTCCTTAGGTGTCCTCGTTGGACAGCTCTGCGGCATTACCAGCAAAGCTGGTGTTTGCCCCGTGTGCTGCCGTGGTCCCTGCTGCAGGGGGAGAGGCCGGGTGGGATTCAGGGCTCCCCTACACCTCACCCCCGGGCTGCAGAGGGTGTCCTGCAGTGGGGATTTGGCTGACACAGCCACAGGACACTCAGGTGGGACAGGGGACTCAGCCAGCCTGGGAAAAGCAGGGACCCTGAGCCAACAGGGCTGTGCCACCCCATCACCACCACATCTGGCAGGCAGAGAGAAAACCTCTGCAAAACAGCCCCTGGGGGATTTCCTTCCGAAGGGGAGAGGTGCTGGAGCTGGCTGAGCATTAGGCACTTTATGAAAGCACTTTGGGGTGCCCCATAAATAGCAGTGGAGGCAGTGGCAGTGGTTTGAGAGGAGCAGGACTGCAGCAGGGATGGTCCAAGGACGTAAGGGAGGACAGGCTGCTAGGAAAAAGCAGTATTTTGTTTATTACACAGCACAGCTGGGGAAAAGAAGCCAGGCTTTCCGGTCTATAAACTCTCCTTGGGATGAGGTGCTGTAAACGTCAGGCTTAGAGCTGGGAACTCATCTAGGGTGAGTCTGTCCATGAGGCAATCAGAAGGCAAAGGCTCCCAGCTCCCAGCAAAGTGGCAACTTGCTTGAAAGGAGAAAGGGGCTTCTTGGGATTTTGTGAAGAATAGGAGACAAAATAGTATTGCTGAGCTTACCCAGAAAAAAGAAAAAAAAAAAAAAAAAAAAAAACCAAAAACAAACAAACAAAACCCAAACCAAACAAAAAGCAGGCAGTGATCTGGATTTAGAAAAAAAAAAACAAAACAAAACAAAACAAAAAAAACCACAGAAACCAGTAAAATATAGAAAACTCCTCTGAAGTCAACACACAATTTTCTCAGCATATGTAGGCTGTACACTTGCCCAAGAAGCCTGGGAGCAGTAAGTCTCTGGTCTGACCCCAGCTGAGCCATACATCAGGCCAGACCTGTGCTGGAAATGACCATAACTCACCAGCCCATCTCCCAGCATCCAAAGGAAGCTGCTTAGGCTCCTCTTATGATTTCTCTTCGCTATAGTGCATTTTTCAATATCTATGGCTGGCTGTAATCCCCTGTTTGCCTGTAAAACTAGCCTTTGACTTCTTACTGCCTTATTACACCCAGCATAAATCAGGAGGGGTGGTGAGACAGGATTGATAAGGAGGATTTATTATGCTTGAATAACCATCTATAACCACTCATTGCTGAGTGACTCCCTCTCCCTCCTCTGGAGAGCAGCTGCTGCCAGAACACTGTTGTTGTCAAGTGTGAACACTCAATCAGCTGGGACTGGGGAGCCTCACTCACATCCCCATTGAGGGGAGAGGGCTGGGTTCACCTGACCGTGGTTATCACAGAATCACAGAATGCTCTGGGTTGGAAGGGGCCTTAAGGATCATCTCATTCCAGCCCCCCACCCCAGGCAGGAACACCTTCCACTGGAGCAGGCTGCTCAGAGCTCCATCCAACCTGGCCTTGGACACCTCCAGGGATGGCAGTGATATAAAGGGAAGCATCTCTAAGCAACTTTCCCTGTCCCAGAGATGTAGAGGTTGATTTACAGGTGAAAAAGCCCTGAGGTGGGGGTCTGTCACCACAGATGTCCCAGGTAAGGAACAGAGATGTGCAGAGTTCCCTGCTTGGGGCAAGGATGCTCCAGGGCACATCATGTGCTGCCCATGGGGAGCTCAGGGTGGCCAGAAGTTGCATTTCACCCATTTCAGCCACTCCTCTCCCTCTGGGGCTGCCATGCAGGCAGTGTAGGGCAAACCAGCTTCCTGGGAGCGTGCTGGGGTCAGCATCCCACTGGGAGCACCAGTGCCTGTCTGCTGGGATGAGCAGGCAACTGGGTGGAAAACTCAGGGTGGAAATCAAGTCCAGTTGTCACAGGGCAGGTCTCCTTCAAGGGATACGGAGAGGAGGTCAACATGTTTGGTGGTTTTTACAGAATTATTGCTGGGGAGTTGGGTGACATTTTCCTTCCCTTGCTAAGTTTAGAGAGTAATTGTTGTGCTGCTTGTTTGGGCTTTTTGCAGTCCTGCTGTCTGGGGACCTCATTTGGGTAATTTTTTCGGGTCCTGGCTAATAATGGCATCATGTAAAACCAATTCATTCTGCTGGACTGAGAGTGGGCTTCGTCGTCATGGTAACTTTTGATTTGGAGGCTGGCAGGAAGGAGACAGGTAAGTGCTTGAAATTGCCATATTTCAGCATGGTTTCAAATGCCTTGGACGTCTGAGGCCCATTTTCCATAAATGAAATTTCAAGCCTCGTTGAAGTACTTTGTAAACAAAATTCATTTATTGCCTGAAGAAAATGGAGGGGAATTTAGTTGCAGAAAATACTTTTAGAAAAAATTAAGGTTTCATGAAGCACTCTACAAAATAATGGGAGTTAAACACAAGCAGAATGTGCTAATGCTACTTTGTTCCCCAAACCCAGCCCTGGAGAGAAGTGATCCTTTCCCTGTGAGTAGACAAAGTCCAGTGGCTCTCGGGGCTGGCCCAGTAAGGCAACTTTTGTGCTGGGAGAGGTAATGAGAGGGACAGAAGCAGCTCTGATGGGAGCAATTTCTAATTAGCTTCAAATGCATCCCCCACAAGCGTGCTGTGTTCTACCTAGTCTGAATCAATGAGCCTCTCTGTTCCCAAAATTTGGGTCAATGTGTACTATATTAGTCAAAACACTCTGGAAGCCGAGCTATTCATTCAGAGCTGGATATCAACATGCTTGTTTGGAGCTGTGATATGAGTGCTTGTGGCTTCTCTGGAAATCAAACAGGAATGATGATCCCCTCTGGGTACAAGTTAGTCTGAGCTGGGGTTGTAGGGGGATATTTCCAGCTAGGAAGCCCTGGGCTTCTGAAGAAAGGTTTGGAGAGGCTGTGTAAAATCAGCAAAAGCTGTAGAGAGCTGATTTCCTTTCCAAGTGAAAGTCAGCCTGGACCCAAAGGCATCCCACGAAAGGCAACGCTCAGCATTTGGCATCTGGATCCAGCCAGTGCCCTGCTGTTGGAGCCTTTGATTCTGTAGCCCCCTAAATGTTCTCCAAGGGGACATCCAAGGCCTGTGAGTGCAGCTGTTTGGCCAGTCACGGTGTGAAAGGAGAACCTGGGGCATTGTTGTTACCAGGACCTGGGTTGCAGCTTTTATGCAAACCCTCTTCACATTAATTTATATATTCCTCTGAAGTGCTCTGTCTCTTCCTTTGCTTGCAACAGGGTGGCCACGTGGGGGAACTTCCCTCCAAAGCTAAAACAATCCCCTGGCACTTAAGTTGCATAGAAAATGTCATTTTCTTCAAGGCAGGTGGTAAAAGAAACTGTTTAAGCTCAGCTGCAACTGGTGGTTTGGGGAGGGAGAGAAGGAGGGGGATAATGAGAGGAAATTAAGTGTTCAAAGTCCATTTGGACAGGGCTGGGAGCACCCTGGTGTGGTGGAAGGTGGTCCTGATGGAACTAGATGGTCTCTAAGGTCCCCTCCAAGCCAAACCATCCTGTGATTCTGTGACTTTATGAAACCCAGGTGTGTCTGCAGAAATCCCCAGCCCAGGCACAGCTTGTGGAGCCCCACAGCTGCTGCAGGAAGCAGAGGCACCAGGTGGAGAATATTTAGGACGTGGCTCAAGCAGGGGGGTGTCTGGGAGAGGATTGCTGCTGGTGCTGGGCTGGGCAGAGCTGGGACTGTTCTGGGCTGGTTCTGGATCCTGCTCCAGCCCCATGGATGTTCAAAGCCCTTCCTGGGAATTGCACCAGCCCTGGCAGAGGAGAGAGATTCCCCCAGCAGGATGGAGTGGTGGTGAGGAGGGAGCTCTGGGGGGCTGTAACCCCGGGGCAGAGCAGCAAACTGGGGCTGTGCTTCTTGGGCTCACGAGGAGCCTGTCCCTGGTGTGCAGAGGAAGTGCCTGGAATAGAAACATTTTGGGAAAAGCAGGAAAGGAGGGGGTTTGAATGGCTCCAACCCTTCTCCATGTGATTTTCTCAAACCTTCAGAGCAGTTGCTGCTTCTTTTGGTGGCAGAAGCTATTCAGGGAATTTGAACTGAATTTTTGCATCACTTTAGGTGCCTAGAAATTGCGTTTATTTAAAGGAAATAAGTAATTTGCTGAAAACATGTTGTCCTGCTATGCAAAGGAGAAAAGGCAGGGATTCCTAAAACTAACCCAACGTCAGTGCAAATGTTTGCTGGGCTCCCAGTCTGCAGGTACTAAGCTGGGAGAGCCCAAGGCCTTGCCTAAAGAGTGTCTGATTTCTGATAGCACTCAAACAGCAGATGCTTCCTGTGCTCTTGGGCTCTCTTTCACTCTCGTGCACCTCCCAGATCCTCACCAGAGCACTCTCCCAGCCCCCAGTGATCTGTGGTGCAGGCACCTGCCTGTAGGAGCCACATCCTTGTGTTTAATTTTGTTCCCCTTCTGTGAGGGAGGCTGAGGGGGCCCTCACTGCTCTCTGCAGCTTCCTGAGGAGGGGGAGCAGGGAGGGGGGAGCTGAGCTCTTCTCCTGGTACCCAGTGATGGGATGTGGTGGAGTGGTTCAAAGCTGTTCTAGGGGAGGTTCAGAGTGGACATTGGGAAGCATTTCTTTCCAGAGAGAGTGGTCAAACACTGGAACAGCCTTCCTGGAGAGCTGCTGGATGCCCCACTGTCACAAGCCTGTCAGTGTTTAACACTTGTTTGGACAATGCCCTTAATAATTATTTCCACTTTTGGTCAGCCTTGAAGTAGTCATGGAGTTGGACTAAAGGATCATTGTTGGTCCCTTTGGACTGAAAGTCTCTGATTATAATAACTCTTGATGGGGTGTTCTGTGATTTGGTCTTTAACTCACCTGTGACCGCAGAAAGGATTTTCTTGTTTTAATTGTGGTATAAAACCCCCACTTTATTTAGGTTTGGGGGCTCTGGTTTTCCCTTCCATTTGATGTCTCCTTGCATGCTTTCATCAGAAGTTAAACCCTTGATCTCTGTCCATCCCGTGCCTGCCTCACACAATAATACACTTGGATTTTATGCACTATTTTAAAGAATCACAGGATGGTTTGGTTTCGAAGGGACCTGAAAGATTATCTAATTTCAACCCCTGTGGGCAGGGACACCTTCCACTGGACCAGGTGGTATCCCAACTTAAATATCTCAGTCGTGGGGGCTGAGGGAGCCAAGGGCTCTGCTCAGTGGCATCCCAGCCAAAATCCCCACAGAAGGAGATGAGTGTGTAGCCCCAGCTCTGGGGAGAGCTCGCCCCTCCCCTGGCTCTGGCAGGCTGCAGAGTCACAACCTGTTGCACTCGAGGGCTTCCTCAGCTCCTGGAAAGAGCTCCAGGAGATCAGAGCTGGGTTTGGGCAGTCCTGTGTTTTGTAGGAGCCTGCTGAAAGGGAATTGCCACATGGCAGAGCGAGGTTTCTGTGACTGGGGGACAGATGAGAGCTGCCTGGGGGCAGTGACAGTGCCTGGAGGTGCTGTCCCTCTGCCCTGACCCAGCTCCCCAGTTCTGCTGGGGCTGCTGCTGATCTGTCACAGTTCTGATGAGGCTTTTCCCCCTTCTCTTTGCCCTTGCTCTGCTCAGCTGGGGCTCCCCAAGCTCCAGCTGAAGGACTTCTATTGTCCTGCTCCTGACTGCTGCCTGCCAGTCATGCCCAACTCCCGTGCAGGGGGTTCTAAAGATGTAGATAAATATTTCTTGAGAGCAGAGTTCACTTTATTAGTGATCAGCACAGCTTTTCAGGGACAAAACATGGATTTAGAGCTTAATCCCTGGCTCCTGCTGTGTTGCAAGCTCTCTCTAAAACCTTTATGGACACTAAGGCCGTTTTGGAGTTTCCAAGTTAAACAATCCCTCTCTCCCCTGCATGTGAACACCGGGAGGATTAGAGAATCAAAGCTCCAGTTGTGAATATATTCTGGTTCTCAGGTGTCTCCCTGCCTTGAACCTGCTCTTGTGGCCTGACTCCAAATCTTCCTAGCTTATTTCCTGTGCTCAAGGCTAGAGCTGGTCAGGGAAAATCAAAACAATCACAACCCTCCTGATGCACGAATATGCTGTAGACAAAAGGGACAGTGAATTTTAGCATAAATAAATATTAATTTGGGGTTTTTTTTTGGAAGCTTTTAATTTATTTGCCATCTGCGATTCTGCTGATTAAAAAATCATCCCATCATCCAATCCAAGACAGCAAAGGTCTGGCTGGGGCTTGGCTGGCTCACTCTGTGGCACAGAGATCACTTTGGAGGCAGATGAACCCTATGGTTAATTTGTGCCTGACATGCTGAAAATGGCTCATCAAAAGTATCAGGCAAAGAGCTAAAAATTTGCCAGGGAGAATTCAACAAATACAATCAGACCCCAGTGCAGGGTTCATGTCCCCTTTAGAAGTGGGGGTTCAGATCAGCAAAGCCCTTGCTTGGAATTGCACTTTCCTGGCCTTGCCTGAAGTTCTGGAAATATCCTCCAAACACAGTAATTTGATGTTGGAGAGAGAGAGAAGGGGGAAAACACAAAAGATGACCACTAAAGTAAATGTGCAAGGAAGAAAAAATCAGTGGACAAAAGGCTTTGCTCTGCCAGCAGTCAAACCATTCAGGCAGCCACAATAGCTGCTCCCTCCTCATCCTGTGCACCCCAGCCCTGGGCATTTGTGGTTATTATCTCACCCAGACCAGATTGGTGTTGACAAACAGAAACCCACGTAGCTCTGATTTTCCCTGTGTGCACGGGCAGAGGGAAGCTGTCACCTGCCCCTCGGTGCCTGCTGCTCTCGCTGTCCTTGCCCTGCTTTATTCCCATGGAACAAAGGCCTGCATGGTGGCAGAAGATAAATGAAGGGTTTGAAAAACTCTTAGAACAATTAGGCACCGAGGCACAGCGCAGGGGGAGAGCTGAGGGGTCACTCCTTCAAGGGCTCTGAGTTTTGGGCAGGTTTGGCTGGCGATGCAGCAGGTCCTCAGGAGAGGACTGCAGAAAGCCAGGAGTGGTGGTGGCTGCTGCCATCAGCTGTCCTGTCACTGGCTGCCCAGATAAGGGAACCTGACAGCAAAGGCTTTTTTGGCTCCACTTCTCCATCCTGAGCTGCCGTGGGAAGCAAATCCCAGCCCTGCCAAGGGAGGTGGGGAGTGAGAGCCTGGAAAGCAAATAGATGAGAGGACAAGGGTAACTCATGAGAGCTGATTGAAACATGGAGGGTTCTGGAAAGGGAGGAAGTGTCCATGCACCTGCCCCTTTCCTTAGCATCTCATCTGGGAAGATGGGAAAAGAGGCACAGCAAGAACCTGGCTTTACCTGCCGTGGCCTCTCCTAAAATGTGCTGTTACTGAGCAGACCTCCTGCCTCATTTTCCTGGGAAGGAAATTTCTGAGGAGGACAATGGCTGATGAGAGCAGTGCAGAGTTCCCTGGTGCTGAGGGCACATGCTGGAGATAAGGATTATTCCTTCCATTACACGGCTGGGGAGCTGAGCACCGAGAAATCCCCCGCAGGCTCCAATCAAGGCAGTTCAGAGCTGCAAACAGCCCTAGACCATGATATTTCTCAATGGGAAATGCTGCTTCTCATGATGGGATGAGAGGCTGAAAATCTCTAGGGCACCTGGATGGCAAGAAATAGCAGCGTGGAGGGGGAAGAGAAAAACCCACAGAGTCAGCCACTGTCATTAATTTAATGTTTATTAGATGTGCTGGGAGGCTGAGTGGTCCATAGGTTTCCCTTCTGTGCTACTGTTCCCAGAGCACTCTGTTTATTCTTTAGCCCAGGTTTGGAGAGAAGCTTTTACCTCCCCAAAATCAGACTTGGTGTCAATGTAAAATGAGATCATTACTTTCTTGCTGGCAGAGTGGTGTGAAACAATGGTGACTCAAAAAACAGTAATCTCTATAAAACCAAGGCCTGGTCTCGCTTGGCAGGTGTTATTTATTTCTCCTAGCAGAGGGAACAAGAAACTGTAGCTGGAATCTCCAGTTGACTTCCCAAGATACTACTGTGACATTTTAATGATCTGATTCCCCTCAAAGGTGGCATTTTCACTTGTTCCCCTGACCTATCACTGTACATTTGTTGTGAAACAAACTGTCTGCTATCAGCCATGACATCTCAGGCTCAGAGGAAAATAAAATAACTATCTGAGAGACCAGTGCAGTGAATGGACTGTTCCCCCTGTAAACCCTTATGAGGCCACGGGCTCTTTGGGACCGTGTTAGTGCCACTCCCCTTGGCAGAGGCTGTGACTCAGGGTGCACCTGTGGGATGTTCCTGGCCCATTAACACTCTGTTCCACTCGTTAACACATGGCTGAAGTTGTTGTTCATGCTGTGAGACCCTTTTCTCCTCTGTCTGCCTTGTTTGGAGGAGTCACAGCTGGTAGAAATGCTGCTTGTGATGGGCATGGCTTCCATGAGATGACCTGCAGAGGATGTGGCTTCCAGGGTGCCCTGCCCCACAGCCTGGCTCTCCTTTCCACTCTCTGGGGAAAAACTGGTTCATGCTGGTGTAAAATGTGTGCAATGAATAACACAACTACAGCAAAATAGTTTATGTAAAGCACTGATGTGGGAGAAGTTTCATAAGAGGTTTCATACCTCAAAAAGGCCTTTTGTCAAAAATAGAAGCATTTTCTGTAAGGGGGAAAAAAAAAAAAATCAAGTTTCTTGCACAGTCTTCCTGTCGTGCTAGCTGCCATGGAGACCTCCTTTTCTCCCAGAGTGCAAGATGCTGCTCCAGCCCTTCTGTGAGCAGGACAGAGCAGAGGCAGCCCTGTGGGGAGTGACTGGGCTGGGCACACCAGCTGCCACCCACCGGAGCAGCTGGCCCTGTGGCACAGCCCACTGGGGGCTGAGCTCTTTGTGTGAGATGTTCCAAGGGGGATGAGCAGGGGCTGCTGGGTGAGTCCTGTCTGGTGGGACACAGCCCAGGGATGGGTGAGCTGCCAGTGTCACCTGGGAGGGAGCAGAGAGCAGAAACTGGCTGGGAAAATGTGTGGGGAAGCATCCACCTCTGCCAGGAGACTGGGACAAACCACAGCTCTGAGGTTTGCACGTGCTCAGCCTGCAGGTAAACGTTGACCCCAGCACCAGCAGCGGGTGTCCTGCCTCTGGGGAGGAAACAGGGACACAGCAAAACCCCAAAGAGGCAGCAAACCGGGGCTCCTGCCTCAGAGGGGCAGAGCAGCCACAGGGACAAGAATCCAGGCAGGGAAACCAGGCCATGGGAGTCAATGCAAATGACTTTGATCACGGCGTTTCAAGCCCATTTGCTCTGTAGGAAGCACGGCTGTCAGCAGGGGTAGGCAGTGAGAGGGGTGGGATCTCACAGCTTGCGAGATTAAATGAAGAATGTGGCAGATGCTTTTTTTTTTTTTTCTCCCCTAGCTTCAGAGAGCCCTTAGCATCACTTTAGGGACCCAAAGGGGGCTGATTGCAAGCTCCAGCTCCATGCCCCTGCTTCTCTGTCGAGCTAAATGGCAGCACTCTGGGTAGTGTTGGTATTGCTTCTGCGGGGCGATGGGATGGACTCCAGATGGGACTGGGGATGGAGCACCTGGTTTTGGGCAGGCTTGGAGCACAGGAAACCCCAAGAATGCCCTCGGAGGTGCCTGGTGAAGCAGCAGAGCCCCTCCACGAGCCACAGGCAGCAGCATGGGAAGGAGGGAGAGTGGTACCTGCACGGGGCTCTGCGCCCGCCCTGGGGAGCGCTCCAAAGAGGAAAAGCTCCAGTTATGTCACTCATCATTTCTAGGCATTTTTAAAAAGAAATCCCTCTGGGGCAGAGGCTCTGTCTTCATTCAGAGCTGCACATGATGTGTGCCTTTGCTCTAGTTTCTGAGTGCCACTGTTGTTGTAGGTTAATTATCATTAGTAATTAATCATCACCACTCACAGAAAGGCTTTTCCCTGCTGGTCAGGAGTCGCACAGAGCATTAACAGCTTCTTTTTTTTCCCCCTGCAAACACAGCTCCAGCTTGATTCAGGGATTCTTCTGGCCTTGGCAGCTGTCGTGGATCCTCACAGCCCTTGAAAGGTGGTCGAAGAGAGCCAGGGTAACTGTCCTGCCTGGTAACTTTTTCTTTTTTAACACAATTTAAATATGGGTAGCTAAATTCTCTCCATGAGAAGTGTTGCACAGACTCCCCTAGACTAAGTCTTCTTGACTTTTTTCCTTCTTTTAATAAGTTTCTGGTGCTGTGAAACAGCTGAAAAGAAAATCTGATGATGCATCCAGTGGCAACACATCAGTTTTCAAAGACATAGCTGAAAAAAAAACCCCAGGTAACTGTAGCTACTGCTTTTGCCATAATTGAAAAGTGAAACCAAGATCAAGTCAAGGGAAGGAAGGTGGCATCAGGATGTTTCTGCCAGGGAAGGAGAGACCCCAGGAGTCCCAGTGCCCTCGCTGTCACACAGCCACGGGCACAGCCATGAGCTCTCTCCCCTGGCAGAGGGATGTCAGGAGTGCTGCCACTTCCAGCACTGGCCTCTCCACAGCACTCTGGGGTTGATTTATTTTTTCCCTCGCAGATCCAGCCTCCAAGATCCTAAAGCAGGTCAGGCATATGGGATCATGGCATGAGCAAAGTCGGTTGGCTCGAGCTCAAATTTATAAGGAACTCAGTTGCCTTTTTATCTTTTTTTTTTTTTTATCCCCCCCTTCCAACTCCAACCAAATCCCAAACATAAATTATGGCAACCAGGCGCTTCCTGGTGCCTGCAGCTGCTCAGTAAAATTGACTTTTCCGTCAGCGCTGCCGCTCGGAGCACAAACCTGGCAGCTGAGCACAGGACCCAGTTGGAGCCCTGCTTTTTCCATTCAACAGAAGTTCAGCCAACTCGGAGCATTTCAGACTCAGCGAATTATTTTCTGACAAAACCGTGGGTTTATCGGGAAATTTCCGGCTGGCTCTAATTGGGACAGCTGCTAAGGCGGCAGTTTTCACAAGAACCGAGAGTCGCTTTCAGATGAGCACAGCTCTTAAAACGGCTGCTGCTTTGATAGTTGCTCGTTGCCTTTCTTGTCTGATTATTGGGCTTAGTATCTCCCTGCAAGCTTAAAAAAAAATCCACTTTGCCTGTCTCATCTTTCTCTTCCCTTCACCCAATATTTTCTCTTGCTCCTCCTCCTACTTCAAGGAGATTCTGTCAGTTTGAATTTGACCCTAAATCTGAGCTCTGCAAAAATTAACGTGTAGAGCATTTCAGATTAAGAGAATCTCTCTCTCTCTCTCTCTCTCTCTTTTTATTTTTTAGCCCCCCCAGGGTTCACAAACACTGTTGAGAAGTCGAAGTAAACATTTGCCTTGTTGCTTTAACATGGGAGATCCTGCCAAGAAAATTAACGGGGCCTATCTCTACAAAGGGAGAAAACTCATCTCCTTCTGATGGGGGTACTGAGAGACTCGCTGGCTTTCGGTAATGACTTTGGTTCTAATTTAATTGTTTTTCTTTCCTAATCCCACATACATTTTTGCCATTTAGCAAGGAAGTTGAATAAAGCATATGAAGGCTCATAAACAGCTAATTCAGTCCCAGAGTCTATGAGCTGGAAATTTTATGTCCTTAGGGAGCCTTGAGGGCTTGATGAAAGCCCTTGATAAAATGAGATTGAATCTTGCTCTGATCTGCTGGGAATTCCCACCAAACCCACCTTGCTCCCCACATGGTGATGGGAGGATCTGGAGCCCCAGAAGCCCCAGGTATGTCCTGCAATACACATTGCAGATAGGAAAATTGCTTTGGAGCAAAGTGAGGAATGGATTAAATTTGGTTCATATTGAATCAATTTTTTTTTAATATGGCTTTCCAGTGAAAGAGGAAAAATGAAAAAAAATTCATCTTGTCATTTCAGTATGTTGTTCAAACCAAAACAGTGGTTCTTTTTCTATTATTTTATTTAAAGAAAGTCAGATTTTAAATGAACAATGGTGTGCTGAAGTGGAAAAGCTTGAAACATTTAATTTAGAACATGGATCGATGAAACATTTTGGCATTCTTAAGCAAAAATTTTATTTCAAAACAGGTAGAAAAAAGTGCTTTGATTGCAGCTGGTTTTGCTTGGACTGTGGTTTTGTTTGTTTTTCTTCTCATTTAAACTAATTACCAAATTCTGCCTATATTTGCCAATTAATTTGATGCCCAGGACCTCTGTTGTGGACCAAGTTTGTGGTTCATTTGAAATGAAAAATCTTAGCTCACAAATCATGTGTATACAAGGAGCTAATGAAGGTCGCTTGACTTCTGGGTCCTGATGTGCAAGGATTTTTTTGGTAATGCCTCCTGCCAATCCCCATGGACAGTTCTGCTGCTGTTCATAACTTGGAAAAACACGCACTGCCAGTGCCATCCCTTGGGTTTTTCTCACCAGAAAAGGTGCCCAGGACCTATGGAACTCACACCGTGCCTCCAGCTGCCAACCATAGCCCCACCCTTGGGTGGCAGAGGGAAGGAATTTAAATCAAGAGGAGACAAGTTTATATTTAGAGCTGGGGGTTGCTCCTTCATCAGATTGTGCCGGTTTTAAGTAGGTCAGGCGGGAGACCCGAGATATCCGAGTCCCCTTCAAAGGCATCCGTCCGTCACTTATTATTCCAGGCATTTCCCTTCCACTCTGCCTTCCCTTCACAGCCCTTTGTGGCTGCTGCTGGGCTGTGCTGGCGCTCGCTGTCCTTCCCAACACTCGCTCCTTTCAGCGCCT
This sequence comes from Promerops cafer, assembly GCA_013398275.1. Taxonomy (NCBI): domain Eukaryota; kingdom Metazoa; phylum Chordata; class Aves; order Passeriformes; family Nectariniidae; genus Promerops; species Promerops cafer. The sequence continues at coordinate 1,033,113 of VZSE01009563.1, forward strand.
TTCCCACTCCTCCTCCTCCCTCCTGGCTCTGGGACAGCTCTGGGGACACTGGTGGCCTCAGCTGTGTCACCGAGCCAAGGGGCGCTCAAGGCCACTGCTCTGGGGTGCAGCCAAGCAGCTGGAGGCCAGAGGGGAGGCTGCTGGTGTGGGGTGCTCCTCACAGCACCATGTCCTCCCACAGCTGGGTTTTTAACCTGGGCACACGTGGGGTTAGGTAAAAGCCAGCAATGATAGCAATAAAAACACCCAAATGCAAAAGAATTTCTCAAACCTCCCTGTTTAACCCTGTTCTAGGAAAACAATCTCCTGCCCTGATCAGCCTGAGGGCACCTGCCTGCTCTGCCCAGCAGCCCTGGCACTCAGGCACCCATTCCAGCCACTTTCTCCTGTAATCACTCCTAATAATAAAGGTTCTGGGCACATCCAGGGCTCTTCCCACACGTTCCTGGGCTGCCACACAAACAAATGCACACGAGGGGTGCTGTCACAGGGCTCTGGGATGCAGCAGCCTGTCACCTTCATTACCCACAGAGGCTGAAATCCCCCTCCTTCAGCACGGGCAGGTCTGACAGGGGCGAGGGGATCGCGGTGGAGCAGACCCTGAGGCTGCTCCTCCAGCAAACCCTTCAGAATGTATCACGTTGTGTTTGCCCAGCTGACTGGGGTTATTTCAGTGCTCGTAATTACAGATTTTGCAGGGTGGTGGCGAGGACTTGGTACCTGGGAGAAGAGGGGCTTGGCGGATGATGGGCAGGTCAGCAATGCCCTGTGTCACCCATCCCTGCCTCCCAGGCTGTACTGGGGCTAGGCATGGACCAGACCCTCCTGTCAGTCACCCTAACACATTCACCAGCTAAAACAACCATCAAGTCGTCCCCACCTGGATTTTTTTTGAGCCATATGCTTTGCTCACTCCCAATCTATGACGTTTTTCAATTCTAGGTGGATTTTTTTTTTTTAAACTCAAGGCCTCCTTCAAGCTGATCACAAGGGAATGCTGAGTGCTTGTTTTTTAATATTCTGACAGGTGCTATTTTGCTATTTGCTTGTGATGATTCAGGACATTTGCATGTCTTTGTCCTTAATTAAAAAGCACTTCACCCTTGCTGCAGGGGTATGGAAGATTTCTCTTGATCTATTCATTTTGGGGGACTTTTAATCAACATATCCACTCTGTAGATGCGGGTGCCTTTCTGAGAGGGGGGTGAGGCAGTGTGGAGAGCTGCGTGGGTGTAATTATGGCTTACTCTTTACTTTTTTTTTGGGGGTGGGGGGCAGAGGAGGGTGAATTTTACTGCAGTTGAAAGGCATTTTCTAACATCCTCCTGGAAGACAGGAGTCCCCTGTCCACCAAGCACATGGGCAATGACAAAGGCAAAATTTGCTGCAAAGGCTGGAGCTGGCAGAGCTGCCTGGGGAGTCAGCGCTCTGCCTCCCTGACACAGGCTCTGGCCAGGAGCCTGCAGACAGACTGTCCCCCAGCCTGCAGCACCTTCTTTAGATCCCACCCTGCTTGCACAGACAGGGTCTGGCTCAGCTCATCTCCATCTCTGCAGTGCAAACCCCCGGGGCTGGGCATGTCCCTCTGCAGTGTGTGGGACAGAGGGGTGTGTGCCCCCTTTTCTGCACTGCGGTGCATTTGGAGCATGCCATGGATGATCCTTGCTCTCCTCCAAACACAAGCATTTTTGCAAGGTGAAAAGGCAGCGCCTTTCACAGCAAGGCCTTTTTAAATGGCAGCACGAGTTGCCTTGGGCTGTCAGGGAGGCTAAAAGTGAGTTTGGAGGAAGGGATTCAGCAGCAGCAGCTCAGCCGGCAGTGACAAGTGCAGAGTCTGAAAGCAGCTCCCACTGTAGGAACCTCCCAGGCCTTAGGGGAGGATACAAGGGGAGAGGATGTCCCTTGTTTGGGGATGAGAGGGTGCTGGCATGGGGTTTCAGGGATGCTGCAAGGCAGTGGGATGCTGAGGGGTGAGGCAGCCCCGGGCAGGGTGGCAGGAACAAGGTGCTGTTCTGCCCTGGCTCCTTGCCCTGAGGATGGGACCTAGGCAGAGGCCATCAGCCCGAGGAACTCCTTTCATCCCTCCAGTACAGGTAGTTTCTTTGCAGGTGTTCCCACTTGACTGGGTCACCCTTGCAGGTGGGGCAGTGGAAAGGGGCTGCAGACCCACCTGGAGGGTGTCACCCAGGAAAAAGCATCCAGCCCCTCCTGTGCTTCTGCTCTGTCTGGCCATGGGGAAATAGGAACCAGGCTCTGCCTTGGGGACCTGAGCCTGCCAGGCAGAAGAGACCTCAGGGAAGGGGTCAAACCCTGTGTGCTGAGATCCCATAACTGCTCTCTGATACTCCAGCCTTAGCACTTCTGTCTCCTCCTAGAAAATACCAGATTGAAAAACAGCTCTAGCAAGGCTCAGTGTTTATCTGTCCTGCTTTTCCAGGCTGGGGAGCACAGGCTCGTGGGAACCTTTGAAGATTATTTCTCTTCAGTTTTCTGAAGAGACTTCAGCCTCCTCTTGAATCTTTTTATTTTGCCTCTTTTCAACGCATCGGCCCGATTTCTCTGAGACTTAACAGCAATGAACAAGATTAAGATTGGAGCTTAGAGAGTATTAGGAGACGATCTCTCCTTCCCTGGCGTGCTGGCAATTGCCAGACCCTAGTGCCAGCATCCCTCTCTTGGAGAGGCGCTCCGTGTGCGGGCGTTTCTGCTCCGATGGCCCTGGGAGCGCAGGAGCTGCGGGGCAGCGCGCGGTGCCTGCTTCTCTGCGCTTCAGCTGCCGCTGGTCGCTGCCGGCAGAGGGGCTGGCGTGGAGCGGGGAGCCCGAGGGGACGGGGCAGGTGGGTGCTGGACACGGCAGCACTGACTGCTGGTCAGTGGGGTCTGGGTTTCCACACTTTCTGTTGGAAAGGAAAATCCCGGAGCAGGGGTGCCTGGGTGAGGCTCGCCGTGCCCAGCAGCCACAGCAGCACAGCCCCGTGCAGCACAGGGTTGATCTAGGTCAGTGTTTCACAGAGGATCCTAGAGCTGGGGAGCAGAGCAGTGCTGGCATTTCTCCATGAACTCCTGTGAGCATGGACTGAGGAGCACCGTGGATGCAGTGCTGGGGGAAAGGGTGCAAGTGGCACTGCCAATGGACAGAGAGCAGCTGGATGGGGTCTGGGCTGGGGAGCAGCTCTGCTCTGCCATGCACTCAGGTTGGGAGTGGGACAACACCTTGATGGCACGACCATGGTGGGCTCTCAGGGCTGCTGTGGGGTTCAGCTGTGCTGCTGTGTCCCACCTGGGCCAAGAGGCTGTGGAAGGAGAGGCAGGCCCATTGATTATTCCCACATTTGCTGCAGCACAGCACATGCTCCCTTCTCCCTGCATGAGTGATGCTTTGGGGCAGGGGTGCAAGAGGATCTGCCAAGCTGCTCCAGGCAAGGAGCAGGCGCTGCCCCTGCCCTGAGCCAGGCGTGCTGGGGAGCCCACACACTGGATGGGCAAAGTGCCTCTGGGTCTGCCAAGCCTGTTCTCAGCTGGTCACCTCCCTGCTGAGCTCTTGCTGATGAAGCTCTGTTGGGGTGGCACTCAGGGCCACAGTGCCACGGTACCAAGCACTGCCTCCCTAAAAAACAACAAAAAACAGCCCCTCCAAAATGTGTCCCTCGAGTTCAGGCATTTGAAAGAGAAGGGCGTTTCCCTCTTTTGCACAGGAGACATTGGAGCTTCCTGCAGGAGGAAATTAAAGAGGCCTGGAAAATGTCTAAGAACTCCCAAGAAGGAAAGAGGCATGAAAAAATGGGCTTGCTGCAGGCAACCATCACAGAGCTCCAGAGTCAGTCCCATCACAGACAGCACAGAACAGCTCCTGGGACCCCAGATCAGGCAGCACCTGCAACAGCAGGGACGGTGCTCTGCCTCAGTTCGGGGAGGAAAGCTCCTTTCCCTGTTTTCTCTGCTTGTCAAGAGTCCTGCGTTATCCCCAGGCTGACAAAATGTCAAACTGCCAGCAAACCGCAGCGCCGGGGCGAGAGGAGAGCGCAGGGCTCGGGTCAGCTGCGGGAGAGGGCTGTAATTGAACAGCCACACTCGGACACAGATGAGCAGTTCCCATTATTTACTGGTGTATAAACATTCCTGAGCCAGTGTAGAGAGAAGGCATTGAAATCCCCACGCCCCTGGGCAGAAATGCCTACAGGTATTAACAATAAAAGGCAACTGTGCCTCCCTCTCTCCTTTTCTTAAATCCTTCAGGGTCAGCAGGTGCTGATGTGGCCTCAGCTGTGCCCTCAGGGCTGCAGCAGGGGAAGGGCCAGGCAGAGTCACTGCTGGCCACGGGGTTTTGATGGTCAGCACCACCTTCCACGTGTTGGCTCTGCTCTGAATCCCAGCCTGTCCTCTGGAGAGCCCCAAGTTCTTCCCAGCTGTTGAGCAACCCTGACAGGAATCACTGTGCCAAAAACAGTTTGCATCCCAATGACAGTTTTTGCTGGATCCATGACCTTCCTGGCTGCTTTTCCCCTTCCCTGAACCACTGTGGCATGGGGTCACAAGGAGTAGTGTACCTCCATCCAGAAGCAGCCACGTTTCTACAGTGAAGAGAAGCAGCTGCTCCTGTTCCTGCAGCTGCATGTCCCCAAAGTTTGTGTCAGCAGTTGCACAGTATTTAAAATAAGGATGGGAGTTATTCTGGGGTCTAAACTACCAGCTCATGGTCCTGTGCTGGACATATCACATCAGATGTACAGATGCAAATTCCACTTGAAAAAAGTATTGAAACACCTGGTGCTCAGTTTGCTGAGATTTTCCCCTTTTTTCTGTCAAATGCTGCAAGTTCTCTTCCCCTTCCCAACCTTTCCCATGTACATTTTCTCTTTTTGCATTTCAATCCCTAGGAGAACTGTAACATGCTAAGCCCTGGGCTGGGGAGGGTTTCAGAAAAGCAGAGCCATAAAAGCACAGGAAATGGCACCTTTCCCATCCCCAGGGTGTCAGCAGGAGCTCTTCTGACACACAGGATCAGATCACCGAGCATTTGGTGATCTCTTTCCACTAAGAAACTGATCTTGAAGAGGGACTGCCTGCAATGGAAGGAAAGTAGAGACTCCTTCAGGCCTGACACAGCAGCAGAGGATGAAGGTAAAGTTCTCGCTCCCATCAACGCTCTCGTCACCCCGGGACAGCTTGCACCAGCTCCTGCTACGGGCTGGGCTGTCCTCCCACACCCTTCACTCTCCTTGGAAAATATTCACGTCACATTTGTTCAGGCTCCAAACACATTTTTTTTAATCTGTCAGCACTGCAAGTTCACTCCAGCACCTAAAAACCAAACTGTGCCCTGTCTGCTTCATCTATCATTGCTGTCCATAAAGGTGGGGAGGCAGAGCCCAGCTGAAGCTGTTATTGATGTCATGTGAGCCCAGATACAGCATCTGCTGCTGTGCCTGGTGAGCCTGAAAAAGACAAAAACAGGGTTGTGTTGAACAAATGCCCTGGTAGAGTAAACAAATGTTTCTACTGTGCAGGACATGCCCCAAGTCAGAGAACAGGGTCAAGCCTTATGCAGGGTTTTTCATCCTCCAAGTTTTGCAGAGGGACCCTGTAACCAACTTCTCCTCAGCTGTCCTTCCCCGCTCTCACCCAGCTCTGTCAGAGTGCTCATCCTCATGGGTGCTGCTGCAGGAGAGTGACCAGCCCCTGCCTTGTGCCAGAGCACACGGCCCTGGCCATGGGGAGAGGGCTTGGCCTGACCCTGCGCTGCTCCCAGGGGATGCTCTGGCTCGGTGACAGCTCAGGGACCAGTTCATTGCCAGGAGGACAGAGAACATCAAGGACAGCTGCTCTTACTGTGCTCTGTCCTCAGCATATGACGCGGAGAGTGAGGGAGGAGGGGAAGGTGAGTTCACCTCCATGCAGCCCTTCAGAGCAGTCTGCTGCATGGCCCTGGCACTGCTGCCTGCAAACGCCCTGGCAGCTCCTTGTCCTGGAGTGCCCAGCTCTGCCAGCAGTGCTCTCAAACCTGACCTGTTCCTGCAGAGCCCCGTGGGATCTGTCTCTGCCTGGGGTCCTCCAGTCCTGCTGCAGGTGCTCCTCCACCCGTGAGAGAGACATGTCTGTCTGAGGGAGATCGTGTCAGTGCCAAGAGCCTGAGCCCTCTCAGAAATGAGCTCCTGAACACCTTGGGATAATATTTTTCTCCACTTGTATCAGTTTTCCCTCTGATGTAGCCCGGAAGAAGAGCAGTCTCCTGAGGCAAGCAGTGACCAGCCCTTTGCATGGGCAAGAGGTGGCAGAGCTTTGCCTCCTGCCTTCCTCCAGCCTGAGCCCCAAACACACCCCCAGTGCAGGAGCAGGCAGCACACACCCCAAAAAGGGGCTCTCAGAGAGCACAGAGGTGTTGGGAAAGAGCTGCAGACGTGCCCAGGCTCATCTCTCTGAGAGCACTGCCATCCTTGCAAGGTTTGGATCCTTGGGCCAGGGCTGGAATTGTCTCCTTGTCTCCTAAATCCTGCAGTGAGGACTGCACAACCAAACCCTCATTTGCTGTGGCAGCTTGGCCCCCCAGGCTCTGGGCTCATGAGGACTCTGTAAATAATAGGTTTTATTAGTTTGCCAGTTAAACTGAAATACCAGAAGGGATAAAAAACATCTTGAATAAAACATTGCATCTCCTGTTTAAGTTTCGAATCCCATGACAGTAGACCTCAAAACAAATGTCTCTTCAAAGTGGAAAATAGGGCCTGCTCCCTCCCAAAACATAAGAGCAGGACATTTTGTCCTTCTCAGCATTTGGACTGAGGGTGGTTTTCCTGGTCAGAACCAATCACGGTGAATTTGAAATGCGTTTCTCCCCAGCTGAGCCTGTGCTGCTGATAAATAAGGTATTTGCTTGAAAAGCAATGCCCTTGCTCTCCAAAAACATCAACAGGCTTCATTCTTATCCTTAGTTCCAGGGACAGACTCAGCACCAGTTACAAAATGAAACCCCTGGAAATGAAGAAGATCAGAGAAGAGAATTGCTTGGAAGCTCCTGGTGCATAAAACTGCCTGGAAGGTGTCTCCAAAACAGCATCAGGAGGAGATGCTGTGATTCCCTAACATTTCCCAGCCCCTCTGCACTGCTCCAAGCACAGCCCTCCCCAGATCTCTCAGTTCCCAAGCAGCAGAACAGGGTAGTTAAAAGAAATCAGTCCTGTGAATTTCCCCACATACCACTTCATATCCTGCGTCTTGAGGGGGAGCTGAGAGCACATGTACGAACCCCTGGATTTTCTGTGGTCTGCTCATGACCAGAATTCTTGACAGCTACATCTTCCCTGCAGCTATTCTTGCACCTTCCCCAACTTCAGCTTCATCTGGATCCCTGAAGAATTTCTGGAACAACCCAGTGGCTTGCTTTGAAGCTTAAAGAGCTCTTTCCACCTTCACTGCTGCTTTGATATTCATTATTTACTCTTTTGACATGTGCTTCCTGTAAACTCTGCCATCCAGAGCTGGCTTCTTTGCATGAAGTAAAGGCAACATCATCTGTAGCAGCTTCGTTCAGGGAAATGCCATCCCGGAGCCCTGGTGCCTGCAGCTGCCTCTTGTGGTGTTGGGGCTGCTCAGATCTCACTCTCGAGGCCTTAAGGTGATCACTGCAGCAATCAGCAAGGGAGAGAACCTCAAAAACCACCCAGGTGTGCTGCTGTTACTGCCTGCTTGTGTTCCTGTGGCATCCCCATCGCCACCCAGACTGGTCCTGGCTGTGAGGCACTGGCTGTGCCTGGGGAACAGGAATCTCCCTACCCTGAACAAATGAGGCAGCAGCACCAGAACGCTGCAGATGGAGAGCAGAGGAGTGGTTTGCCCCTGCTCGTGTGGGGGAGGTTGTGACAGGGCCAGGAGTGAGAGGAGACAGTCAGCTCTCAGTAAAAGGGATGGTCCCACTCCGGTCCAGAGGAGCTGGATTTGCCAGCAGAATTACCAGACCTCCAGGAGAGGCAGGACCAGGCCTCTCTGGGGACCAGCACCTCAGCCTGTAACTAAACAGTGAGGGACAATTATTGGTACCTCGTGCAGGTCTAACAAAGTTTGTTCTGAGCAGCTCTCACCCAAAGCTCCCCAGGAAGGAATCTGTTACTCCTGTTTGCCACTCGGATGTCAGCAGAGTAAAGAAATGCCCGAGTGCAGCTTGGCAAACCCTGAAGGCAGAGAGCGACAGGCCAGGAGCCCACAGCCCACCCGAGATCCCCAGCTGTCCCACAGCTTCTCCCCACACACCCTCCTGGCTGGTTTTGCGGGACAGCAGCCCCAACAGGTGGGAAAGGACCCTCTCCGGGCTGCATCTCGCTGCCAGCTCAGCCCAGCAGGGCCTGACGCCTTGCGTAATTTAGCAATAATTACCCACTCTTTCTTTTTTTAGACAAACACCCCAACAGTTGTGCATGGGAAGGAAAAAAAAAAAAAAAAAAAGGCGAGTATTAAGAGAAATCAAACGCCTTGTTACGCAGAGGGGGAGCGAGAGCTCCTCGCACCAGCTGACGATGCTCGCTCCCCGGCAGCGCGGCTCCGGCAGATGCGCGGGTGCCTCTCGGCGCGCCCCGCCGCCGGCGCTCAGCCCCGGGGGTGCGGGGGAGGCCGGCCCCTGCGCGGGGAGGTAGGAGCCGCTGCGAGCCCCTCCCCGCCGCGGACCGGAGAAGAGATGCCCAACTTTGCGGTGCGTGGCC
>VZSE01009563.1:1041807-1087950 GCA_013398275.1 Promerops cafer
ACCGGGACGCCCCCTCCCCGCCTCAGTTTACCCGTCGGGGCAATGGGAGGGGAGAGGGTTGGAGTCGCAGCGCCTGTCCCCCCGCTCGCCACCCCGGCTGCTGCGGGGATTTGGGCACCTCCGTGCCCCCAGCTGTTCCTTCCAGCGGGTCCCGTCGCGGCAGCACCGAGTGCCTGCATGTCCTCTGCACCCCGGGCTCCCGCTCCGCATGCCGGAATCGAGAGGACATCCCGTTTTCCACCCTGCCATCACCCCGCTGGCTAATCCTGCCGGGGGCCGAGCCCCTTCCGGGGATGCCCGGAGCAGGACCAGAGGGAGCTCGGCACCTGCGGGGAGCTCCATCCACCACCGGGTCATTTCCACGTGGAGTCGGGCTGGGTGGGAAGGAGCTTGCGTCCCCTTCCTTGCACTCCATCCCCTGGGCCCCCGAAGCCCCCGCAGGGCATGCAGCCTGGCAGCCGGAGGGCACCGCTGGCTCCTGCCCTGCTCTACAGGTTGGCCTCAGGTCGCGGCTCTGGGTGCCGGCGGGGAGCCCGATGCCAGCCCGGTGCCCCCAGCGCGCTGGGCAAGGAGGCGAGCGGAGGCAGGGGCGGGCAGGTGGCGGTGCTCTCCCAGGGCCAGCAGTTCGTAGCGCTTTTCTGTAAACAGCGATGAAAGGGCCCACGCACAAGGGGGTTTCAAGTTTCTTTTTCCTTTTTTTTCTTTTTTTTTCTTTTTTTTTTTTTTTACAATTCCTAGCCCTGCTGATGAGTTTAATGGCTAGATGGGGAAAGAACATGTTGTCAGCAGATTGTTACCCCCAGGGCTTGGGGGAAGAGGGATTTTACTGGCTGAAGCTAATTGGCAGAATAAGCCGCCTTAAAGCCGATCAAATCCCATTACAGATGCAGTCAGGGACAGGGAGCATGAATCCTGCTACTAATGGTCTGCCCTGCCAGTGCTTCCCGACCCTGGGGGTAGGCACAAAGTCCATCCCTGCCATGGTCCTGCATGGCTTGGCCTTCCCAGGGTTGAGGAGCAAGTGTTCCCTCGCTGCTCGTGCCCTGACACCCAGCCTCTCCCGTGCCCTGACCAAAAACCTGCCGGGAGGAGATCTGTGCAGGTACCAGGGGGCATTGGAGGGCTGAGAGGGGGATGGATCCCTGGTGGTCTCGGTCCCTGTGTCCCACTGTCCCTACAGTGCATTGCCACGAGCCCTGCATTTCGAGAGGGTGAGTTGTAAGCTGCAAGATCACGCAGAGGAGCAATTAAATCATGTATTCATGTACCCTCGAGCAGGAGTGTTAACCCCGTAGCTGGCCTGGCCTCTGTTCTGCCCAGTGCCTCAAGTCTGCCTCTACCCTGAGCCCTGCTTTGCCAGGAGCAGTGGCTGTGGAGGCTGGGGGGTGGGCATGATGGAGTGGGAGACGAATCCTGTGAGAGGAGAAAAGGAACAAGTTATATCAGGGTCTTGCTCTGCGTTCACTGCATTTTTCCTGGATGCAGCTGTGGAGGGTGAATCTCCTCTTCCCTATTGCTCATGGTAGGTGCTGGGGTGAGGTGTTCCCATGAACAGAGCTGTGTCTGTGAGCTCTTCTCCTGGTACAAGCAGCAAGACCCTGGCGCTGGAGCAGGCTGGAAGCTTTTTGCCAGGTGATTCAGCACTCCCCAGAGGGTCCCCCCAGCACAGAGGCTCATCCACCAGCATTTCCCAGGGCACTGCCTTGGCTGGGACAGGGCAGCCAACGCTGAGCCCTGAAGGCAGGATCCCTGCACAGCATCACAGCAGATGCTGGGCTTGGCAGGTGGTTCAAACCGGACAGATTGGACCACTGGGGATCCATGGAGTGTGTTGTCAGAGGTAGGAAGACATGTGAAATGGGTAGGGGGCAGTTAGAGCCCCCCATCCTTAAATCCTCTGCCTGCTTCTAATTCAGAGTCATCTGCCTCAACACCCCTGTGCCTACAACCCTAGGAGGCATTGGGAGGGGTGACTAGAAGGACACATTAGCATGTGGTAATTAGAATTGACCACAGTGTTTTCAACCAAGGGAAATGTTGTTCTTGCATGTTGATGCTCTCTTTTCCTTGGGAGCAGGGAAGGCTTTCAGCAGTGTTTGCAGCAGGGCTGGATACAGCCCGGGGATCTGCATCTGCGCTGGGAGGTTCCTGCCTCAGGGCCACCACCAGCTCGTGAGTTGTAGTGGGTGTGCATCCCCGTCAAGCACCACCAGCTGCCACACCGGGCAAGGAGCAGAAGTGTCTTCAAGGGCTCGTGGTGCTCTTCCCCTCCTCCTGCCAAGGGAACACCTTGGCAGACAGCTTGGGCACTGGGCGAGGGAGCCAGCCACCAGCTCTTCAGGTGCATTCCCCAGCAGTGTGTTTGGAAGCCCCAGCCAAACGGGTGTCTGCTTGAGTAAAAGGGAATTAGGGAGCCAAGGCACGGCTCTGTCCTGCTGTAATGCCACGGGTTGCCCAGGGAGAATTGTCCAACCTCATCCATACATGTGAGCACATCTGAAAGGACACCTCCCTGCCGTGCCAGCCTCCTGCTCGGGGCACCAGCGGGAGCTGCCATGGCCCCAACTCCTCTGTCAAGACCAGGGATTTCCTTGCAATGCCCCTAGTTCTGTCCTGCTGTCACCCCCCTGCCCACCTCCTGCCCACGCTGTGGCTGTGTCCCAGCCCCATGGCCCTGCTCTGAGGAGGGTGTTCTGACAACTCAACAAGCAGAGGTGAGGAAACACAGCTCTGCCTTTCCCCCTGGCTGCACAGAGACATATGAGAACTGGCTGTCCCCTGTCACCAAGCCAGTCGTTTTGTGCCTGGAGATGGAGCTGCCAGGCCAGCAAGTGTTCACAGCACGCTGGGGATCTCTGCAGGTCTGCAGTGTGACATTTCCATTAGCAGCTGGAGGGGGGAATGCACATGTCACCTTAATACCTGTCTGCAATAGATCTTGGGCTCTTCCCTTCTCAGTTTAAAGTGGGGCCACCAAGAAGAGAGACTGGGGAGGAGGTAGTGGCTTGCATAGGGTGGCATGAGAGTTACACTCTTGACCAGCAAGGCCTGATGTGTGCCTGTGTGTGCACAGGCACTCAGAAAAAGCATATTTTCTCCAGCAAAAGCTGCCTTGCTTATGCTAAAATGGCTTAGTATGGTTTAGTCGACTGGGATTAGCTGCATTAGCAAAAAGCATATTTTTGGTAGTGTCCCTGCATATGTAATAGGGATGTGACTCCCTGGAAATGCTACCCCAAGCCTTGGGATGCTAATCAGTGACACTAAATCGGGGGAAACCAGAAGACTGAGAGCAGGGTAAGCTCAGCCGGGGTTTGCTCAGCCGCCAAAGGGATGTTTCAGACTCCGCCGTAGCCCTACAGTTTCTCTCTCAGAGGACCGGGATTTTTGGCAGGGCAGGGGGATGTGCAGAGTTCAGTGCTGGCAGGTGACTTCGAGTAAGGTGAAGAGAACAGGGAGAAAATGTTTCGGTGTAGCTGTTCCCACTTTGCCAGAGGCAGCCTCCGTCACCCAAAGCTCTGGCAGCAGGGGAAAGCAGTTGGGATTGCTTTCCCTTGCCCTGAGCTGCGCTGCGGGCACATGTCCCACTTCCTGGCAGGAGCGGGGCCAGCCCCCTATTTCAGCCCTGTGCCTCTCCGGGGTGGGCTCACGGTGGTCCCCTGTGCCTCCTGCAGCTGCCCCGTGCTGCAGAGCTCCCTGCTCGCCTGCGTTTCGGAGGCAACGCCACAGCGAGAGCCCTGCGAGAGCGCTCGGATGGGGAAGAGCATCCTGACAGCGCTGCTTAACACTCCTTAAGCATCGTTAGAAAGCGCAGCGCAATCAGACAGGAAACAATGAGCTGATGTACCAACACCTAATGCGCGGCGGCAGGCAGCCAGCTGCGCGCAGCCCAGCCTTGGCGGGGGACGCGTCCCGGCGCCTGAGAGCTGCGGAGATGCAGAGAGTTTTAAAGCGATTGTGAAAGCGAGTTTTGTCTGGGGTTTTGAAAGAGGAGCATCTGATAAATCGGCCGCAACGTGTCAATTTAATGCTTTTTGCCCCCCTCCAAGTGCCTCGGCCAGGCTGTGCCTCCCCAGGCGCTGGAGGGAGATGTGGATCCGTGGTGCCTGATCGCACCTCGGAGCTGAGAGGCTCCAGCTGGGAAGTGTCAACAAGGTGTCAGCTCCCGCTGCGAGGCCCTCCCTGTCGCTGGAGCAGGTGACACGCTGGCATGGCAGACGTCGAGGGGGCTGTGCCGGCAGTGGGAGCATCCTCTCCCACACGTGGCTGTGTCATTCCGGGGACAGCCTTGTGAATGAGCTGCCCAGAGCGGCGGCAGGTGGTTAGGATTTCCCGGGTGACCATGTGGACCTAATCTAATTAGGCGGTTTAGGAAAACTCCTTTAGGAAAAGGGAGGAGTGAGAAAGGTTTAGAGAGGGCAGACGTGAAAGGCAGTGAGAGAAGCTGCTGCTAAGTGGATCATGTCCAAAGGAGGAAGGATACGAGCTTTCCTTGCCTGGCTTGGAACTGGGAGATTGGGAAGACGGGACATCTTTAAATGGGAGCTCACGCCACAGGCTGGGGAGGAAGGGTTGGTGAGTGCAGGGAATGGATTGTGGCAGGTCTTGGCCTGGGGGCAGAGGAGTTTGCATAAGGCTTTAATTTCCAGGGATCTGTGCAGGGCAGATGGCTGGGCTCCTAGGACGATGCCTGTATGGTAGGTTAGGGCTTCTTTTCTCTGAAATGCATTTATTGAAAATGTCTTGCTCCCCAAAACCACTGTTTTGTCACTGCCTCTCCTCAGAGGAAGCCTGCTTCAGGTGTCAGCAGCAGGCAGAGTAGCGGAGGTATTTGAGGTTAACAGGCAGCTCTGGCAGCAGGAGCTGCTGGGTGGGATGAGCAGGAAGGCAGGGAAAGCAGGGACTGGCTCCCACGCCTCGGGGATGAGCAGTGTCTCAAAGGGAGCAAAGGAGGAGGTGAAGCACTCCATGCTAGTCTTTCCCTGCAAGGCCCCTGCATGTCTGGTGACCCTGAAGTGAGCAAAGGTGCCAGGTGAGCTGGGTCTTCTTAGCATTGTGGCTGAGAGGAGATCCCTGAGCTCCTCATGCTCTGACTTTTAGCTGCACTGCATCCTCTTCCTTTGGTATCTCTGAAACACAGCTGTGCCCCTGCTCCCAGGGAGTGCCAGAGAGCTGCCACAGCCACGTCTCTGCCCTTTGTCTCTCCTCTCCAGGTGTGAGAGCACAGAGGAATACGATTATGATTACCTCAGCATCAATAAAACCTGGGTCCTCACCCCCAAGGCACAGGAGACTGATGCCACACAGATCCTCAACTCGCTGCTCAAGAACTATGACAACAAGCTGAGGCCTGACATTGGCAGTAAGTGTCCCCTGAAGCTCCCTGTGGCCACGGGTGGTGACCTGGTCTGTGTCTTGTGTTTTCCTTGCTTTGGTGCCTGCTGTAGCTGGGATTTTTGTTGCCATAGAGCCCCACTGATCCCAGAAGATCCCCTTGTCTTCATCCCTCTGCAAATGCCCCTGGCTCCAGCTGATGGTGCCTGTTTTCTTGTCTTTCCAGTCAAGCCCACGTTCATTGATGTGGATATCTACGTGAACAGCATCGGGCCGGTGTCTGTCATCCAGATGGTGAGTGCTCGCGTGGCCACAGGGTCACCGTGTCCCCTCCCCGTGGCAGGGGCTGGCCCAGCGCTGTGGCAGGTTGTGTCATGCTGGCTAGACGTGGTGTGAAGGTTGTGTTGGCATGAGAGGAAGTTTCCTTTCCCTTGGTGAGTGGTGCTCTGACCCGCTGGGAGCTGGAGCTGGAAAGACCTGAGCACCATCCCTGGTTAGGAGCAAGGTCCTCAAGCGGCCTCGGTGAGCTCAGCAACCCTCCCATGCCTGAGGGCTCAGCAGTGGGATGATGCTGCTCTTTGGTCTCTGCTGGCAATGGGTGGCAGACGCTTCTGCCTGGTGGCTTTGCCCTCTCCTCCCTGGGAAGTGTGTGAGCACCAGGATACTTGGGGCAAGGTTGAACCAGGGCAGCATGTTCCAGGAGGACTGAGAGAGGTACCTGGAGATGGTTTCCATGGCAGTGTGAAACTCGGGTGCTCAGGCCTGGCCTGTGGTGCTGAGCAAGGGGAGAGCAGGGGGGCCTCAGGTCCAATGTTTCTTCATAGTGTAGCACCTTAGAGATGCCACCAGGAGTGTGACAATTTCTTCTCATGGCTCAGGACCCAGCAGTACCCATCTGTACCAAGAGTTGTGAAAACACATAACAGAGATACTCTTTGATCAGAAGAGCAACTGTTGACTATTTAATTTTCACGGGAAACTTCCTTTATTATTATTATTTTCCCTGCAAAGTCATCTTTTTTTCCCTTTTCTAGCAAGGAACAAACCTGACTGCTGTCAGGTTTTGAAAGACTTCTCCAGTCCACTGGGCAGTGAGGTTGAGGGGACAAAGGCAAGGTACAGCCAGGATAATTTGACTTTTCTTGTTTCTCTCAATGCAAAACAGAGCAGGAACAAAACCAGCCCCCTTAAACTGAAGGAAAAAAAAAAAAAAACCCAAAAAAAAGTTCCCAAGATGAGCAAGTTATTTTTAGTTTCCAAAGTACAAAATTTCCAAGGAACAAACCCCTCTGGGGCTGGAGGGATGGTACAGTAGCTGTAGTACCAGTTCCACTCCAAGGAGCACTTTGAAGCAGCCCTTCTGGCTGGCCACCACCGAGGATGTGCCCCCAAGCAGCTCCTGCTCACGAGCCACCAGATGGGCACCTGGCTGGGCACTCGCTCACACGATGAGGGCACCATCAGGAGGCCCAGCAGGGACGGCCTCGGGGCTCAAGATTTCCTTGCATTGTTCCAGCATGCCCGGTCTTGAGGAGAAGAACCTCAGCCCGAGCTGTGTGGATGTCACCCCGGCTGCCAGCACGTGCCACAAGCCCCTGCAGCCCACGGGGGTGTGTGGCCATGAGGCCAAAGTGACATAAGAGCAGCAGTGCAGGGGCTGGGTGTGTCCAGGCACTGCTGCACCTGCAGGTACAGCACAAGGGTCATGTTACAGCTGGCTGTTCTACCTGCTTTGCACTGCCCAAGGATGTGCCAAGAAACCCACACAAAGCCCAGAGCACATCCTCCTCTTTCTCTTTCCCTCTCATCCGTTTCCATCACCCTTTTCCAGCCCTGCTGGAAGCTCTGCTCCCCTCGCTGTCACGGGAGCAAGCACTGCAGAGCCGTGCAGGTGGGAGCAGCAGAGAGTGGTTTCTAAAATCCAGTCTGCATCCAGAGTTCATCTTTCCTCCTAAGCAGGGATACTGCTGCTAGGCTGGTTTCCTAAGAAACACAGCTTATGCCATGGTGATGGGGATGTGGGAACGTACGCACGTCCATCCCAGGCTTTCAGGATTTTGGATCTGCTGGGCTAACGCCAGCCATAAATGGCTGCAGGTACAGGAGCTTCAAGCACACTCAGTATCTCTGGTATTTTTGGGGAAACAAGATGCCAGGCAGTGACAACAGCCACCCCCTCCAAGGGGAAAAGCTGTTGTGTGAACTCAGCCCTTACTAGAGACCAGGAAATCATGTGAGAGAGCTCAACCCAAGTGTTTAGCTCTTTCTAACAGTCAGCAGAAGCATCTTCTCTTCATGAAATGGGGCTCCACAAGTGCACAGGACCCCTGGGCAGCTGGCACTTGGAATTGCCAGCATCTGCAGGGCTGTGCTGGGGAAACTGCTGCCATGGGGCTGATCCACCCATCTGCAGCCTTCCCACCTGAGGAAGGGATTGCTGTTTGTGGAATGGCACGGCCAGGAGCTGCTCGGGCAGGGAGGAAAGTGCTCAGGGTGGACAAATTTGAGGGGTTTTGTTGTATCAGTCACAACTGGCTATGCTGTCCCTCTGAAGTGCCTTGGTGCTGCCAGTCCAGGGGTCCCTGCAGGGTCCCAGCAGTCACCTGTGATCTTGAGACACCTCCATATGGCACCCCAAGTAGACTCTCTAAGGATATGTCTCCTTCCTTGTTCCCTTAGGTAACTTCTTAAGCTTGAGCCTGTGATGCCCTTGAACTTTGAAACCTTTTCCAGTGACATTGAGGTGATATTAAAGGTACTGAGGGAAGCTAGACCCAGGTCTCAAAGCCTCAGATTTCTGCTATCTGTACCCCATATACTTCCCCCTGCTCATGGGAGAGGCTGCCTCCTGCTCTGTGATCTCCTGAAACAAGAGGAAAGGGCAGTGACAAAGCTGCCACAGTGTCACCTCTAGACTTGGCTGCTTCACCCAGTTGTTTTGTGTTTGTTTGCTTTTCCATGCTGATGCAGTGAATTAAGTAATTCTGTGGGTCGTGCCAGGCTGGCATCAAACACATGATAGATGGTCTTTGCTGGGGACATGTCATTCCCACTCCTTCCCTGTTGATACAGCTTCTCCCAACCTGAGAACCTCTGCCCTCTGCCAGCTGCCAGGCCCATCCCACATGCCTCATCTTGCCTTTTTCCCATACACAACCTGAGGAAATGCACATTTCCAAGGGAAGGGAGCTAGAACTTGTCTCAGAGCTAGATCTCTCTTGAGCCCATGGTGACATTTCACTCTGCCACAGACAGAGAGGCTTGTGTAGGCTGGAAGGTCCACTGGAGGGGAAATGTCCCATTGATCTCTTTTAGGTGCATTGCCATGACAGCGCCTTACATAAATATTTCTCTCTCACATAGGCTGTGTAGAAGACAAAAATCCAAGTTCTGCTTTTGAGATACAGCAGCATTACTGTGGCTGTTAGCTTGGACCACTGCGGCCTATAAATCTGCAGCTGAAGGCTACAGGATGGCCTGACATGCTGCTGGAGTAGAAGACTCCAACTTCAGCAATCTGGTTTAAATACTGGTCTCCTGTGATCCCCTGCTCACCCTCAAAGGGTTAATGACTCACTGCTGTCTTCATCCTGCTGGTGCTCTGTCAGGGATTGGAAGCTGGCCCTGCGTAGCCACTGCCCAGCCTCCAAATGATAAATCATGTCAGGATACAAAACTGATTCCGGTCCTTAAAAATGAATAGGTGATTTGAAAATGCCCTGTGCTGGGTGTGAATTCTGCGTCTCCCTCATCAATCATTTGTCATAAATAACATTAACATTCAGGAGTCAGCAGAAGGTGGGCAGGTTTGGAGCGGGAAGAAATGTAAAGTGATTTCCTGATATCTTTTGTACACTAGGATGGCAGTCCTGTTTCCCGTTTAGGTGGCTGAGCAGATTTTATTCTCTTTTCCCTGGGGAAAGGACCCTCAGTGCTCTCCAAGCAAAATGTGGCAATGACCAGAAACAGAGCTAGAAGATGGTTCAGTGATAAGAAGTGGGACAGGGGAAAAGTGGGACCTGATGGTGGACTGGGATTTCTTCCCCAACCCTACGAACATTTGGGTGGGACTGGGGCACTTGGCACTTCTCAGGGTGGTGGGAAGCTGTGTTTACACCATCAGGGGAAGGATGCACTGGGCCACAAGCCCCTCCAGAGCTCTGGCCACTGCTGAGCACTGGCCAGCAGCCCCTGGAGCCAAATGAGTTATCACCCATAGTGCTGGAGCTTTCCAAGCTGTGTCTGGAGCTGGATGCCCAATTAGATTCCCATTAACAAAGTGTTGAGGTGTCCCTGGCTTATCAGAAGCTCAGCCTGATGCAAAGACTCTCCTTGGTTCTCCAACCATGTTTGTGGGAAGAGGTGCCAGGGAGGGCTGTGGCAGCGTGGAGCGAGGGAGGAGACTTTGGGTTCAAATTTTTTGCTGACTGGTTGTTTGCTGGAGGGATTTGCTCCTGGTTTTGTTTTGTAATGGCTTTATTGCTATAGATTATAGCTTTAACTGGTGTCAAGGGCACCTAGAGCTCTGCATCACCTTCCTTTAGGGATGCTTAACTCTCAGGAAATGATGCTGTAGAAGTAAAGCGGGTGCCAGCTATTGGGGCTGAGTGTCTTTCAGTCCTGAGGATGTCCCTGATGTGTCCATGAGGGACAGTACGGCTGAGAGGGGGAAAGTGCTTCTGTTCTGAGCTTGGGGATGGAGCAAGTCTTGCCCAGAGCTTCTCAGATTCCTCCCAGAGGCCAGAGCTGAATGTCCTTTTCTTCCTTTCTTACGCAAAACCAGGCGTGAGGCTCGAGGAGCCAAAGACTGACAGCATGGTCCAGACACCGTGGTAGCCTCCTGGCAAAGGTGAATGGAGACATTTCAGTCATCCAGGGACCTGCCTTGGTTACCTGCTTCAGTGTCTGGGATCAGAGGCACTGCACAAAGGGCTAGTTTGGCTGCTGAGGACTCCTCTGTTTGCTATGTGTGAGGAGATGCCCTTGTGTGCCAAATTTTGTAGCAAAACAGAATGACAGCTCTTCTGCTGGTGTTGTACACCACCTCAATCTCATTACTTAATGATAATAAAGATGGAAAGAGCAAAATTGGCCTCCATCATTCACCAGGGACCAGATTCTGCTGCCTGGGAAGTGCCTGTGATTTCCAGCAGGGTTTCTGAGCTCCTATCTCAATTGTTACAGCAAATTGTTTTCTTATCTCTGCTTGTGAGTGGGGGGGCTGGAACCTGAAGAAGGTGATATGTCCAAATACAAGTGTTGGCTATTCCCCCCTTGCCTCTCTAGGAAGGAGATGCTGCACGCTATTAAATTCATAATGCTCTCTTGGCTACATTAGTTACTGTGCAACACACTCAGGAAATTGAGGATGAAGAACATATTTTCCCACATCTGGAGTACTGCAGAAAGCATTTAATAGATTTGCACGTAGGGTACGTTTGTGGAAATACTGTGAAAAAGGGGGAGGGAGGGAAGAGGGAAATGTTTATTCGCTATCAGCTGATGAATAATTAACTTACAAACATTGTCTTGTTAAATATAAATTAAATCCTCATTTGACACACTTTATAATTTAGAAGTATAAGCCCAGCATGAATGAAGAGAACCCCCCACTGACTCCTTTCATGTAAATCCCGAGGAGGCAGGGAGGGAGGCTTGGCTTTCAAAGTTAAAGCTGACAAGGGGTAGTGCTTAGGAAGGGGGCTGATGTGACAGAGAGAGCTTGGGGACCTCGGGCACTTCATCTTTGCTCGTGG
The DNA here is from genome assembly GCA_013398275.1 of Promerops cafer. Taxonomy (NCBI): domain Eukaryota; kingdom Metazoa; phylum Chordata; class Aves; order Passeriformes; family Nectariniidae; genus Promerops; species Promerops cafer. The sequence continues at coordinate 1,052,898 of VZSE01009563.1, forward strand.
GGAGATGGCTGAGCGGGGCAGGGAGGCGGTGGGTGTCTGCAGAGCCCTTTTCCAAGGATTGCTGCTCCACACTCGGAGCTGCGGGTGGCTGAGCTGCTGGGTCGCGGCTCTCGGAGCGAAAGCCCCGCCGATGCCGCCTTATCAGAGAGTGCAGCGAGGCAGCAGCCGAGCTGAGCTACCCCAGCAGCAGGAACAGAGACCCCAGAGAGCGGGGAGCAGGGCTCTACAGGAGCTAAGCCACCCTTGCGGAGGGCCCTGGGGCAGCTGGAGGCTGGGGAAGCTGAGCCACATCCCAAAAAGTGCTCTGTTGGAAAGCAGCTCGTGTGACAGCCCCGGGTGACAGCCCCGCTGTCCCGCTGCAAGGCTTGGGTTAATTCCTTCCTTTCTCCCTAAAAGACGGGGAAACCAAGACCAGTAATAATTGTCTGGCTCTGAGGAACACTTAAGTCTTGATTATACTTAGCTTTGGCTGCTTTGGAATAAGTAGGAAGGAAATGAATTGAAAATGGCACGCTGTTTAAAATGCTCGGCTGTGTTCCTCTGGAGCACAAGATAAGCCTATAGGTAAAGGAAATTTGCTACCTCCCCCCTCCTTTCCTGATAATAATAGGTTCCAGCAGTTGCACAGCACTTCTCAACTGAAAGGACTTAAAAATCCTTCACAAATCATCTGTCTGGGAGGCAATAGCCCAGATGCACCCACTTTAGGGTGGATTGCAATGCCTAAAGCACGCTGCAGTGCTCTGCCAAGGATTGCATGCTCTCCTTGGCCTACCCGCTGTGCAGCCGGAGTTGGTCATCAGCATAAATCTGGTGAGGTTCTGCAGGACACACTCATGGGCTAGGATGGGTTTTGGTCCCCGATAACGATGTGTATCACAAAAATGTGAAGTGTTGGGAAATGGGTATTGTTCACTAACAGCCCCAGTGCTTTTTCTGGCTGTTATTTTCCATGTCTGAGTGATGGCTCGGAGCTGCCGGAGCCGGTGCCGCATTTATTACGTCTTCACAAATACTCATGTGCTTGGAGAGTGCTCACATCTCCTGATTCCTTGATGTTCAGGAGCAGTCAGTGTCCCTCATGCTGGTGTTCACACAGCAGTGAGGTCAGGTACAGAAGAGCAGCAGCTCTCCTCATGAAAAGATTGTCTTTCCTTATGAACCCGCCTCCCCCAGGCCACTGAGGAATGACACCAACCACGTGTGACTTGTGGGACAAACCATGGGCTGCAACAAAAGGTCTAATGAAATAAATAAGTTGCTAAAACTAAACATATCCCAAGAGCTTCCAGAATTGTCCAAGTTTGCTTCCAAAATGGAAAAGAACTGATTTATTCACTATGAATAATTCAGCCAGCTCCTTTTATTATCCACCACATACACTAATCCCCTCCAGATATTTTCTGTGTGACATCCATGTTGGTATTTTATTTACAGGCTGTGCAGAAAACTCAAGGAGTCTGTTATCAGGGAAGACGAGTGAAAAGCTGGAGGTTTGCATCTGAAATTTGGAGCTAAATAAAACATGAAAATCTGGACAGTGGCCTCCTGGGGGCAGAGAAAGTGCTTTTCCTCGGAGACATTTCTGGAGAGCAAAGCCCTAAAGTTAATTAACATCTGTGCTCGCAGCCTGGTGCTAAATGGGGAATGTGGCTGTACTTAAAGGTTTCTTAAACTGCAGCATCACTCCTGGCACACAGGTGCCTCCCGCAGCCCGCAGTTCGGGCAGCCTCTGGCCCTCGGGCAACACGGGATAAATCAACATCCATGATGAAGTAATCGGCTCTTGTAAATAAATTCCTTCACGGATCCCATTTCCGCCCTTCTGCTGGCAGGAATGACTCAATCCCTCATTCATTTCGTGCCAGCCTTTGGAGAAAACTCGCGTTTCTTCAGCTGGGCTGAATGCAGAAGGGATTTGCTCGCCCTGAACATTTGCAGGCAGCCTGGGAAGGATGCTTCCAGTGGGTGCTTCCCAAGGAGCTGGCTTGCTGTACCTGACCTGAGAGCATTAATTCCTCACCCTTACCCACAGAAAACCTTTCCTACAGTCTGGGGTCACAGCAGCTGCACCCAGTCCCCCTTTCCAGAGGTTTCTGCCAGCAATGGGGCTTCCTGCTTGTTAAAGGGCCACAGTGACACTTTTCCAGTGACCAGGGGAGTCTCCTTACTGGGGTCTGGCCCAGGCTGGAGGGATGTCTCTGCCCTGGCCATCCTGGCTGCTGGCTCTCAGTTTGGCAGAGCATTAAAAGAGGTTTTGCTGTGGTCCAGAGGCTGCATTGCTGCATGGTGGGAATGCAGCTTTGCCCACTGCACTGGTGGGGGATGCAAAGCACAGCTGGTTCCACCACAATCCCCTAAAGGAGCTGCCCTGCAGATGCCCAAGCTGTGCTCATGGACAGGGCAGGAGGCCTGTGTGTGATCCAGGTACTGATCTGTGCTCTGACCCTCATTAAACTGATTCTTCCAAGTCAAAGGGAGAGCGCTGCTGTGTCAAATTTGAAAGATCTATAGACTCTGAGCTGTACCAACAGTTGTCACTCGGTGGGCTGAATTATTTTTAAGGCAGAGTTGATTTATCTGAACTGAAGGCGTTAGATGTCTCTGCAGGAGAGGATGGGATATTCCAGGTGTCTGAGAATCAAGTCAAAGAGCTGGTCAGAGGCCAGGGTTTGAGGCCAAGGTTTCTGGTCTAGGGCAAACAGCAGCATCATAGGAGAGATAGGCTCATTCTCCCCTCCCACTCAGGACAGATAGCCAGAATTCTTCAGCATTCCCAGGAGAAATGGGTTCAGGGAGAATCAAAACATTTACATTTAGTTTCATCAGATTGTTTTGATTTGCTCTTCATATGGTGATAAATTCTGTCCTGCATAAGTAAAGCAAGAAAATGACTATTTGGAAATAAACGTCAAAGTGAAGTGCATCAACTAGATAAGGGTAAAACGAAATATTTTGTTAGCTTACTGAAGAAAAAGAAGTTTTTGAATGAAATTATAAGGTTGAGGTAATTCATTTTAGGGTTTGACAATTTTAATTTATTTTGAGCAAAACTTCATACTTTTTTTCCAGTAGAAATCAGTTCTATTTATTTCCTGCAGTCCCAGATGAAGCCATCCTACCATTTCCCTTAAAAGGCTGCTGTGAAATCTGCCTGCTATAAATGTGTCACAAAATGGAGACCATTTCTCAGAATTCAGTGGTTGTGAGTGACCACAATCAATATGCTTCAAGGACCTCTTCATGCCTCAGTGCTAAAGGCAGAATTTTCTGATTATTGCATCCCATCTCCATGCACAGGAAGGGTTTAATTGCCCGTGGTACCAATTGGAAGCAAGAAGCCAGCGTGAGCCTTCCTGGGGCTTTGCTTCTCCTCACATCTCCTCAAAGCCTCCACACACTGCCTTGGTGTCTCTGTGGCTCCAGCTCGGTGAGATATGGTCTTATGGTCAGTGAGTGGGCAGGTGGACACTGCAGCCATTTCACAGCAGTGCTGCTGACTGCCCCCCCAATTCCCAGTTCCCAGCTTTCCAAAGCCCCAGAGGGATCATGCTGGCTGCTTGGGGCTCTGTGGGTGGGAGAATAAAGGGGTGTGATGGCTGGGGACCCTGGCATAAGCCTTGTGTGTCCATCTCCACATCCAGAGAACTTCGTGGTGAGGATTTGTGTGTTTGTTCCCTGACCTGCAGTTGGCTCCAACCATCTGATCAGCTTTGCTCAGCAGGGGAATTGCAGGTAGTGGTAAAGGCTCCCCCCAGGCAGATGCCCGTGGGAGGTGTGAACCAAAACACTTGGGAGTGTGGGTGGGAGAACACCTTGTCTCCATGTGGCTGGGGAACAGGGGAGGTCAGAGTGGGGATTCTCCAAATGTTGGAAGCTTTGTTTCTGAAGTTCCCCTCAATCAGCTTCTCTCTCCCTCCAAATTTGCCACCTGTGATGCCTCCCACACCAGACTGTGGCCTTTAGTCTGTCATTGTCCTTCACAGTCACCCAAAGCCACCTTAGTAGTGTTGTAAAGGCAAGGAGAGGAAGCAGAGCAGCAGGGTAGAGGAGTGGGAAAAACTTCAGGGAGTTAGGTTGGTTGTTCCTACAGCCATAGAGGTAAAGCTAAGATGGTAACTGGGTGATCTTCATTTGGTTCTTGAAAAGAAAAGCTGAAGGCAGAGAGACCTGTAACATTCAAGATAATCCATTTCCTTCCATGATCTGGCATGTCCAGGGATTACAGCCTTAGCTTCTCACATGAATCTGTACCTTGTGAGAAAGCACAATGGACCCTGGTTCCTCTCTGTGGATCAGCAAGAGGAGGGATGAAAATACCTCGGTATTGCTGCTCTCACAAAAAGCCAAAGCCAAGTCCAGGTGCTGGAATTTGGTAAGGAGCAGTTAAAGATGTTCTGTCCAGCTCCTGGGAACTTTGGACTAAGCCAAAGATCCCAAATTGTTTGGTTTCTTTCTGTGTATGATTCTGGGATATACAAGGTCTGACAGAGTATTTCTTACACCACTGTATAGAAAATGGACCCTTTATCTTTTTCACCACTTTCCAAAGGTGTTCTAAAGTCATTGAGGGGAGCTGGGGAAGGTCAAGGGGTTGAATCTCAAAGGAGGCATCTACAGTAGACAGAGACTGTATAAAACAGTTGGGAGCTGGGAAAAAAAAAAGACTGGGAATATCGATCTCTTGTTTCTGAGGAGAGTCGTTTGCACCCACCAGGTGCCATGGGAGGTGACCAGCCCTCAGCAGCAGAGCTGAGCAAGTCCTGTTTGCCCAGGGGTGGTGACCTGACTGCCAAATGACCTCCCCACCTGGCCTGAAGTGTGGATGTCTGCCTGGAGAGGAGGATCAGCTGGCCTGGTAACCCTTCTGCAACTGCACTCTAGCTGCTTTGCCCTCCCACTACGCAACAGGGGAGGCAGAGAGAAACTCTTCTTCTTTTGTACCTGATTCGTTTCTCCCAGCTGCTTTCCACAGCCTGGTGCTCCCTTGAAATCTCATTGGGGCTGGGCTGTGATTGTGTGGTGGCTTGAAAAGAACTGCAAAAGGCAAAACAAAACAAAATGAGGCAGAGAGAAGGAATATCAAGGAACTGGCAGGGCAGGAAGAGAGAGGTGGTAAGCACAGCAAGAGGGCATTAGAGACAACATGAAACAGATTTCCTTGAAAGAGCTGGTGAAGCAGAGTACACTGTTCCCATCTCCTGCTTCATCTGGGGCCAGGAGAGAACAGGCTCAGGAGTGAAAATCTCTGCAGAGGGCACAAACTGCTCCCCTTTTGTGAAACCAGAACTTTCTCAGATGTTTTGAATGTCCTTTTTTTTACCTTGAGGGTGAGAATTAGACGGGGATTTATACAGGTGGTTTTTCTCCTGAGCAGTGCAGGCATTTCCATACCACGGGTGGCATCCCAGGGACTTGGATGCACTGTGCTTTCTCAGACCCAGTTCTGGGCTATGCTGGATCCTCCACATCCTCTCAATGTGCTGCCAGCAAAGGTGGTTTGACAGAGCTCAGTGCTTGCTGGTAGTGAGTGGTTCTCATGGAGCAGGGCTGCAGCAGCTGCTTCCCCAGTCCTGGGCAGTATTGGACTGCCCATCCCAGTGTTTCATTTTAGTCACAGTGGGTGGCACGGGAATGGCAAGTGCAATTAAAGAAATTCCAGCTTCTCATCTGAATCTTGTCAAGCTGTTCTGGAGGAGCGATCCCGGGGAGTTAATGGTATGCAGTGAGAAGGTTTGTCTTCCAGCCCTTCCCAAGGAAATTTCCTTTTGTCTCCTCAAACACCCCATGAGCTAGAAGGACAGATGAACAAGAGCACCTGCCTGAAGTGCAAAATATTCTCCTACAATTATCCTATGTCCTTCCATCCTCACCTCTTCTCTTTCCCCATCTGCTTTCTTCTTTCTGCACAAAGTTCCTTTAACATTGTAGGAGCAGTTACGCATTTAACAGTGAGGTGTGACATGAAAACAAGACTTTGGACAAACCTAGCTTTGCTCTGCCCAGGTATTTTCCAGAGTTTGTGGAAACTGGGCTGCATCTTTATTTGCATCAGAAGGTGCTCCCACGTGACTTTGCACCCAGGGCAGGTCCTCTCCTGAGAGTGGAGGAAAAAAAAATCAAGCTAAAAGGAGGTGGCTCCTTCCCTGAGGTGCTTTGCATAATATTTCAGTGAAGTGTTCAGTACTTTCCCCTTTAATCAATTCTGCCCCATCTGCATAGAGCATCCCGTGTCCACATCTCTGCCTTTTCAGTAATAACCTCATCAGGGACAGTGCAGACAGACTTGTGCTTCTGCAAAGCAGAGTCTGGCTGATGTCATGTCTCGCCTCAAGGACTTTCCTCAGTCCTCTGGGTAGTGGCTGTTAACAGATGCTAAACACACACGTGTAGGTCTTGTGCCCCTCGGGCTCACACGGAGAGGCTCCCTGTGCCAGCCCGTGTTCCCATGGAAAGAGGAACAGGCACCCTGGAGCTGCATGGGAGGAGAGAGCATCACTGCGAGGCAGGAAGAGATGGCACAAGGGAACATCTCTGAAGAAAGGATTTGGGGTGGTTGGCTGTCAGGAGTGTAAAACCTGCCTTTTAAATGTCCCCAGCTGCACATCCATGGCAGCAGGAACGAGCAGAGGTGTGGGGGAACAGGCAGGTAGGGATCTCAGAAGGCAGCAGAGTTTTGAAAGCCCTGTCCAGTTCCCATCTGCCGGCTCCAGGGGTGAGCAACCTGTGACTGGGGGAGTTTGCAATCGACAGAGCAGCTTTTATAGCATGACTTGTTTGACAGCTCCTGGCATGAGCACAGGACATGGAGATGGTTTTTAATAGCACGTTTGTATTATAAAAAGAACTCTGTTTCAACTGAGATTCCCTGGACAGAGGCAAAAGACATTCAGGCAAGGACAGTGCTGCTGGTGTTGCTGCAGAAGTGAAACAGATGGGAAGATCAGTGTGTCACCTTGAAAGCACAGATCATCACAGCTCTGCTCCTGCTGTCCTTGAGAGCTCCCCTAGTCACTCCAGCATCATGTCCAGAAATCTCTCTGGGGTCTGATTTCAGGGGAGGAGGACCTTGGAAGTGGAATTAAATTTATATTCACATTCTTTTGGTCTTTGTGTTGGAGAGACAGATCTCGCCCAGAGCAGGGACATAGAGGTGGCCACAAATGAGGTGTCCCACACTACTGATGGGAGAACTGGGAGAAGCCTGACACTGCCCAGCCAGTCCCTGAAGTGGTCGGTGTCAGGCACAGCACGTGCTGTTGGTACCTGTCCCCTCTGCTGGCTGCCCTCGGAGAATGCTCACGCATGTCATGCTCAGGAGCACATTCCTGCCCACCAGCTGTGGGGACAAGAAGGGCTGCATCCAGATGTCAAGATTATTCTAAAATACTGTTATCTTATTTAGGTTATTTGTTTAGTGTTGAAGGCATCTCCAGACTTTTTTACTGTTGTTGAATGTGTTCCCTGGGATCTGGAGACAGATGTGTGGTGCAAGCCAGGATTTGTCTGAGATGTTTGCAGGCTGGGAGGGTGTGTGGGGTGTCCTGGAGAGGAAAATGCTCACCTGGGCAGAGCTGTGGGGGTGTGGACATGCTGAGCACAGCTATGTCTGAAGGGAGGACCCTGTTTTGCAGAAGAGGGAGACTGGAGGAGAGGATTCCTGGCTTGCCTTGACCTGCAGAGTGTCCTACCAGCCCTGGAAAGAAAAACACCCCATTCCTGGGTCTCCTACGAGAAAGAACTTAGGAGAATTTCCTGAATTGCAGCATCCCTAAGAGTTTTCCTGTAACATTTGCTTTGCTTGGCTGCGTGAGTGACAGCATGGACACATCACATTCACGTCAGAGCACCTGAAATGCTGTCCCTGCTTCCCAGGAAAGCAGCCTTGCTTTATTGGACTGCAGTGAGGGATTTGCTTGGAGGTGAAGAGGGAAGGGAGCTCTATGAGTAAAAACAAATATCAGAACAATGAAAGCCAGAAAGCGACTGTCTAGGATATTAATCTCTCAGCCCCACTGTTATTTAGGATTTTTCACAGAGTATTCTGAGTTGGAAGAGATTAAACTACCTCTCTGGCAGAGGAAAATTGAGGAAGGTGTTTCCAGGTCTCTGAGCCCTCTGTTCAGAGGTTTTCTTGTTGCTGTTGAATACAAGTGAAGTTGCAAAAATTTAAATCCTTAATTTTATCCTAATTTAGGAGGCCATCTAAGACATGTCCACCTCATGGCTTTGCTCCTCTCTTTGGCATTTGGCAGAAAGCTGAGCTCTTAACACAGAAGAAGCAGCTCATATATGGAACAGAGGAACCACAGGGTCCCAGCCCCTCTGGATCCCACTGACTGCACCCTTGAGAGGGGTCAGCTGAACTGAACACACAAACTTGATAAAAGCCATTCGAAAAGGGTGTTTTGGCAGAGCCCAGCTGTGTTTATTTGGTGTGTAAGGTAACCTGAAAACACACATTGTTCACTTCAAATCTTGTCACGCAAACCCTGTGAGTTTAAGCTGTTGTTCTGAAACTCAGTAGACCTAAATTATATTTGCTCTGAACCCAGGGTGGAACTTGGTCCAGAGCAGAGTTCCTAAAGCCAAATCTGACTGGAAATAGGGGCTGATTCCCCATCTGTGAGGGCAGAGCAGCAGAGATAACCCAAGGAGCAGGCCTCAGGGTAGCACACAAGGCCAGCTCCCAGCTCTCCTGTGCTGGGGACAGGCTGATTTCTGAACAAGTCTCTTTTCTTTTGGATTGAAAATGTTTGGGGTTTTCTTATTCATACAGCAAACTCGTAGCTTTTGAAAACTGAAAGGGTTTGAGAGCACAATGAAATCTTTTTGTTGCTATTTTTTTCTTCCAATATGAAATACCCCTATCAGCTCCCCATCCTTTTATTTCTCACAAATGTTCTTTCACCGAACACCATTCTTTCCATTAAATGTTTTCAGGTTATGCCACTCTCTGGAACTGTGTTTCTACCAGCATCTGTGCTGCCCACATGAGGAAAACCAGGGTTGATCAGGGACGTGCTGCAGTGCCAGGTGATGACAGTGACCAAGGGCCAGCAGGGACACGCTGAAAGGCTGGGTTGGACACGAGCACACTCAGCCAGCAGAGGCAACGCTGCAGGGCATCCCTTAGCACGGGATAAACTCATGTGACAGTATTTAGAGCAGGCAGCCCTCCGGGTTTGCCTTATGCAGAGTTTGATTTATTATTTCATGACTGAAATTTGACGTAATATTGCATGCATGCCAACATGTGTGTGCTACCCCACGTGTGAACCAAATGGTGTGGCCAAACTGTAAAAGCAATTCCTCCTTACTTCGTTAGCTCCTTCTGTTAAAAACACTAAAAATGCCTGCGCTTTCACAGAGAAGTTAACAACCTCCATGTGCTGCACAGCAGATGGTACAGTAATGGTGGAGGCGTATTTTACAATAACCCTTTTCCACATGGGGAAATCGAGGCATTGAAAAGTCTCTTTCTGATGGCTGAGTGTCAGGGGCAGAGAAAAACTACAGGGGTGCAGCAGTTCAAGAAACAGTGCCCTGAGTTTTAGGGGCTGAGCTCATCCTGCCAAACTCCAGCTACTCGGCTTTGATCAGTGGACTCTTCCAAGGTCAGGAAGAATAAGAGGTATTTCCAGAAGACAGCTTGGACTGCTTCATATTGAGATCTCCCTCCAGAAGTCCCTACCCCCCTCTAAGGGCTGTGGGAAACTCATGGTCAAACACCTCCTGTTTTAATCACCTTGGCAGATGCCTACAGCTAAGTGGGATCTCAAAAACACCCAGAGAAGGGTCTGCACACCATCCCACAGCTGATCAGTGCAGAACTACAGCCATGCAAGGTTCCTCAGCATCAGAGTGGGGACTCCTGATGGGAACAGGTGCTGAATTCTTCAGGATCTGTTGTGCTTTAACCCCAGTGGGCAGCTCAGCAACACAGCTGCTCACTCACTCAGCGGTGTGGGGGAGGAAGTTGGAAGGGTAAAAGTCCTCCCAAAGGCCAGAGCACTTTTGTATAAATCTTGCCTCAGATAATTCTGAAAGAAAATACATTTGTAAATGCCAGAATTTCCCAATGGGCTCCCTACAGAGAGGCAAGGGAGCCAGCTCAGCTACGAAGTTCTGCCTCGTGAGTAGCTGTGCTAATAATAGCCACTGAAATTAGATCAAACCACAGGACAGTGACAATAACAGCTCAGACTTTTTAGAAGAGCTGAATGACTTGTGCACCACACCTTTTGCAAAGGCTGGCTATGAATGGCACAAGAGGAGCCCTTTAATGCTGATCCCTCCTGAAAATCTGGGCTTGACAACAAATGCTAAGCCCCTGGGATAGCTGACCCTCCACTCTTGCAGAGTGCTAGCATTGATTTATCCCAGACTTGAGTGCTGAACTTTAAGGCAGGACACAACTGAGCAGCCAGCCCAGAAGTGAGCTGTCACCAGTGACTCCAGTTGGGAGTTAAACACTGATAGTGACATCTAACATGAATTTATCACTGCAGTTTTGGTCGCTTTCTCCTACACCAGAGATATTACTTAGGAGGAGCTATGTAAACTCATATGAACTCAAACGGGGTGTGCAGTGATGGGGGAGAATATGTCAAATATTGTGCTATTTTGGCCCCAGCGCTGTGCCAATGCTACTTTTATTTCACATTTTTATGTGTCTCCATCACCACACACCCTATATCCAAGCAGTATCCAGCACACCCAGATCCAAGCAGATCCAGTACATTCAGGTGCTGGGATGGGCTCTCCCAACGCCCTGGGTCTGGGCAGTGGCCATGCCTGTGCCCTTGGCTGTGAGGGCAGCTGCTGTCCTTAACTCTGTGTCTGCTCATGTCTGTTTTGAATGAACTGTAGAGGCAACACCACCCTTCTGAAAGTGCTGCACCTGTCCCCATTCTCTCCACTTAGACATCCATTAGGACCCTGTCCCTGTCACCTTTGCTCATCTCAGTGTCTAACCAAGGTGAAGCATCAGCCCAGAGAGTGACTCGGCTGCCTGGTGGCAAAAGCTCTTCCTTCACCATCTCATTCCTGTGGAAGGGAAATGCTGGGGACCCGTCACTCCTCTCTGCTGGCTGCCAGGGGAGCGAGGGTGAGGAAGATGAGTGGGGCCCGTGCTCTGCCCTGCCCTGCCCTGCCTGCCCCCAGCAGGACACGCTGTCCGAGGGAGTGCTGCAGCTATTTTAGCAGCACGGCTGGAGGAGCCGGCTCTGAACCAGCAGCGAGGGCAGCGCGGGGAGGATGTGCTGCAGTCATAAAAATTCCACCGAGATAAATCAATAGAAGGAGGAGGAGAGTGAGAGGGAGGGATGGCAAAGTCAGACTTTCTTCATCTCTGCACACAAAAGAGAGGGAGGAAATGGGGGTCATGCAGGTTCAACAGGAGTGAAAGGGACCAAAGGTCACGTCAGGAGCTATCAGGAGCAGGTGACTGACTGTAGCATGCACCGGTGGAACTGGATCTGGGGTCTGGTTCAGACAGCTGCTGAGTGCCAGACTTGTTCCTGCATGGCATTAATTAACACATTCTCAGGCAGGCTGAAAAAGAGTTTAAGGAGTAAATTGACTTGCAGCAGTGAGCAGCAGAGTGGTGGGCTAATGGTGTGGGCTACTGCCAGTCCAATCCAGGCAGGAGCTGCCTCCCAGAACTGACAGTTATCCATGAGCTAGGACACACTCTCTTACCAAAACTGAAGGTCCTTATTATGGTGGAAAATGTCTTTTCTGTCAGCGAAAGGCTCAGGATTTTTAACTGGTTGCACCCAGAGCAGGGACCATGCAGCCCCAGCTTTCTTTTCTAATCTCCAGCAAGGGGTATCCACCCAAGGACCCAGAGTGCTCTGAGTTTTCATATGAGCCCTTTGCAGTGTAAGTCCTGTAGCAAGGAGTGGATTGTCACCAGATTTATGCACAGCACTACTATTGCTCTATGTACAAATTAGGTGTGTGGAACAGGGCTGGGCTGTACCCCAATAAATAGCAGAAAGAGCTGTCTGCTTGCCTTCTCTGCTAAGCTGGTGAGCAGCTTTCCCTGCCTGTGATTGAAAGGTGTAGCTGATCTTACGGCTGGATTCAGCCAACATCCACATTGCCCCTTCATGCCTGTGCTTAAAAGGAGTATTGAGTTGTCTGCTTGAGAGGAAGCCCAAAGTCTTGTTTGTATGGTCCTGGTTTTCCAGGCAAGGGCCAGGCTCAGCCCACCAGTAAACACAGAGTCTTTGGCTCTTCCTAAGTGTGCCATGGATGTCCTGGCCGTGAGCTAATGGTGAGCCTGGAAAGCTGTCAGTGGCCACTAACACCTGCTCCCAGACTGAGAAAATAAATGTTCTGGCTGTGACTGCCTGCAGACCAGAGGAGCAGGCTCTGCTTGGCCTGAAGCCCTCTCAGAGCATCCCATTCTTCCTTGTCCTTCCCAGGAATACACCATTGACATCTTCTTTGCTCAGACGTGGTACGACCGGCGCCTGCGGTTCAACAGCACCTTGAAGGCGCTGACGCTGAACACCAACATGGTGAGCCGCATCTGGATCCCCGACACCTTCTTTAGAAACTCCAAACGGGCTGATTCCCACTGGATAACCACTCCTAATCAGCTCCTCCGCATCTGGAATGACGGAAAAGTGCTCTACACTCTCAGGTACATCCAGCAGGCTCTGCTGAGGGAAGGGAACAAAGAGATGGTCAAGTGGTTCCCTAAACTAAAATCCTTTAAAATGTTGTCTTGGTCAGTCCAGCTGTTTTATTCTGTAAATAAACATTTGGCTCTCTGTTCCCATAAATTCTGGCTTTCATACACGAGTCTGAAAAGTTGACTCAACAGAAGGGCTTTTTGAAGGTGAAACTTTCATGTTTTTCCTCACCTTGAAAATATCCAAACATGTATTTTTGGTTTGGAATGTTCCTGCAAACAGACTGATCTTCAGTAAATTAGTTCTCAAGGAAGCGAGAATGCCTCTGTCACATTTAGGTGTTGGAATCAAACCATCTTCACCAGCTCAAAATCTCTTTCTCTCTCTCCCCCTGTCTTAGGCTGACAATCGAGGCTGAATGTCTGCTCCAGCTGCAGAATTTCCCAATGGACACTCACTCCTGCCCTTTGGTTTTTTCCAGTTGTGAGTATATGTATTTTAAAGATAGCTTTAGAAGGCGAGCAGAGAAACCTCAGTGGAGTAGTTTCTCTGGGGAAACCATCCTCCCTTTTAGCTACATTTTTTCACCTCATTTCTATGGCACCCTTCCTGAGCCATTACCCTTCATGGCCTGAAGCATTCTCCCACTCCTGGGCTACCAGAGGTCATCAGGGACAGATTCCCAACATCTCTGAGTTTCTCCTTAATTTTGGTGGATGGTTGGAGGAGATTATTTCACTGACCTTCTGGTCACTCCAGACAGAACACGGATATATTCTGGTGGACAAATGGCACCCGTCCTGCCTTGCATCTTCCCCCTTCTCCCATTCTCTGAGTGAGGTCTGGAAATGTTCTGCTCCAAAGGAGGGTTACTCAGACCTCCCCTCTCAGTCACTACTCATCCAGACTCTTCAGCAGAGAGGGCTTCTCTCTTATCACATCTCTGCTGGTAATTTTGCAGGGAGCCTTTCTGCACCAAGAAATCTCTGTCCTCGTGTGTGGGTGGGAAATCTGATTTAATCATCTGAGCTCAGGTTCTCCTGCTTCCCCTGCCACTGAAGAGATGCAGCTCAGAGCTCTGAGGTGCTTCAGAAGGAGGCAGCATGCTGAGGAGATCTCATCCCTTCATCTCCCACCACCCCTCATTCTTTGCTAATTAATTGTGCATGCTGTACATGCTTGATAATTAGAAACACGCTGTCAGTTAGCTGCCAAGCTCTTACTCCATCCTCCTCCGAGGGACTTTCTCCTAGGTCCCTGCTTGTTTCTTTATCAAGAAAGCCAGAGACAGGAGAAGCTGTGCTGCAGCCTGCAGGGCCATGTTTTCTTCTCCATGGAGAGTGCACCCCTTTTTTCCATAGATCAGCTCCCAGGGCAAGAGGTACAGGGAGCCCACAGAGCAGCCAGAGCCATGCTGGCAGCTTTGTATTCCCGGTGCACTCATGAGGTGCCAGCTGCCCCAGGGAGCTAAAACCCTTAAAGATTTCAGGCTGGTGGAGTCACAGAATTGCAGAAGAGCTGGGGCTGGAAGGGGCCTTCAGAGATCATCTAGAACGGTCCCACTGACAGGCAGCGTCACCTAGAGCAGGTTACACAGGAATGCAGCCAGGTGGGGTTTTGAATCCAGAGTTTTGACTCCAGAATCATGAGAGGGGGACTCTACAACCTCCCTGGGCACACTCTGTTCCATTGCTCTTCCACCCTCAAACAAGTTCTTCCTCAAACCAGCAGAGTCCTCTTGGACCAACCCATATCTCATTGCCGGCAGGGCAGTCCTTAGAAAGGCTCTGTTTCTGGCAGTGCCTTCCCCATGCCCAGGATCTGAAGCAGACCATGAGGGGAGATGCAGTCCCTACTCCCATTCTGTATGGGAATGCCTCAGGGAATCTAAACAAAAGGCACCAGAAACACCTGCCTGCAGGATTCGTGTTTGCAGAACAGCTCTGGTGAGATGCCAGTGCTTTTGCAGTCAGGATGGTGCCCGAGGTGGGGGTACAGGGCATACTCTTGCACTGATGTCCGTGGATGGATTTTCCCAGATGGATACCCTCGGGAGGAGATCGTCTATCGCTGGAGACGCTACTCCATCGAGGTCTCTGACCAGCGCACCTGGAGGCTCTACCAGTTCGACTTCACGGGGCTGAGGAACACCTCAGAAGTCCTCAGGACTGGGGCAGGTGAGGCAAAGGGAGGCAGCTCACAGGAGCACCACTGTGCTGGAGACCTGGTGGGAGGCAAAGGAGTGGGGAAGGAAGGCTACAACTGCATGATCAGAGAAAAAAGCTAAAAATGAAGGGATAGGCCTTGGCTGGAGGGAGCAGAAGTGACAGGGATGAAGGGTGAGGGGAAGATGGAGCAAGGAGAGGCCAGAACCACTGCCATCTGTGAACTGTGGGGTGACAATGCTGATGTGAATGAAGCTATCCCTAACTGAAGGGTCAGGAGGGAGAGGAGAGGGAACTTAAATCCCCTCTTGTTGCAGTGTGTGCACGCTGTGTAATCTCTGGGTGATGCTTATGACTGGAATGGAGGTGGAGAAATCAGAACTTGAAGGTCTCTATCTTTCCTTCTGTAAACTCATGTCAGGCTGATGAAAACCTGAACTGTGCTTTAAGAGAAAGGGACAAGGCTGCATGTGTGAAGAAACCAAATAATGGAAGCTCTTCAGCTCCTCCTCCTCCTCCTCCTCATAATAGCTCACATCCCCTTTCCTTCCCACAGACAGCTGAGGAAAGCCTCTGGATTCCTGAAGGTGGGGTGAGCTCATACTTTTAAGCCCTCTGAAACAGCAAGCAGCAGTGCTTCTCCCACTCTGCAGGAAGCTGCTGCTCTCAACAGTGGCAGCCAGGGTAGAAAGGCAGCACAAACTGGGACAAGAAGTGAAAGTGTCTTGAATGCACCAGTGGCTCTCTGATGTTTGTAATTCTCTTTTTTTGGTAATTGCTTGCAAGCTCCATTTTAACCCCAGAGCTGTCAGGTGGCTTTCTTCCAATACTCACTGTGAGCCTCTGAATAAAGAAAGAGCTGCCACTGTAAGTTGCCAAATGAGCAATTAGGATGTACAGCACCACATGCCTTTTCCAGAGGCAGAACCAGACTCTCAGTGGAAGTGATTGAAGGACACCTCCTTTGTCACAGCTCAGGTAGTTCGTTAGCAAGCCAGGCCATGCAGCCTGTTACAGCCAAAGAGCTTCTACAGAAAAGAAACCCTTGCAGCAATCAGCTGAAGATAAATGCTGTCTGCAGTTCCTTCCCTGAAACTTTTCCAAAGTGTGTGCTTTTCAGTGTCCTTAGCCAGGCCAGTACAAATGCAGCCTGGTGGCCATATGGACAGCCAGGCAAACAGCCAGTTGGGCAACCACGAAGTCAGCTCTTAAATTAGTCACAAAGACATCAAGCAGGACAGCTACAGAGCCAGCCAGGTAGCCACAGAATCCACTAGCAGCAAAACCAGCCAGTCACCAAATCTACTCAGCCAGCCACATGAAGTTAACAATCTGGGCAGCTACGAAACCAGATGGACAGGCACTTAAAGCAACAAGAAAACCCCATCAGCAACTCCAAATTCTGAAACTCTGCTGATGTTTCTGCTTTGGGAAGCCCCATGTTATGATTCCAATGTCTCTGTTGCTTTTTTCCTAGGGGAGTACATGGTGATGACGGTTTCTTTTGACCTAAGCAGACGTATGGGTTACTTTGCCATTCAGACCTACATTCCCTGCATCCTGACTGTTGTTCTTTCCTGGGTTTCCTTCTGGATCAAGAGAGACTCTACGCCAGCCAGGACATCTCTGGGTAAGAGACAGGATGATGCATGTCTGATGCTTGTCAAACTCTGCCAGGCAAGCAGACTGGCAGTGTTGGACTACAAAATCTCCCGAAGCACTTTGCCATTTTCTGGCATTTTTGAGCTTACCAGAGAATATTCCACTCCTTCAGCTTCCTGTGTGTAACATTCCACAGCTCAGCCGAATCTCCAGCTGTGCTGACTTGGGCTGCTGGATTATCTCAGGAGAGCACCTCACTCTCATGTCTTCATCTGAAACCCAAGCCCAGCCTTTTCCAAGCTGACAATGGGATATTCTCATGCACCAAAAGGGAGAGGGAGGGGCTGAGCTGTGGCATTGCAGTGCTGCCCAAAGGGCTCCTGTCACATGCACATTTTCCACGTTTCTTCACAACTTTTCAAGGCTTCTGTGTAGGGCTGCTGACAGGAAGGTTGTAGTGTTAATGGGCAAAGTTACTTGGCTGCATCCACAGAGCCCCAGGCTCTGTCAGGAGCTGGAAGCCCTGTAGGTACAACCTTTTTCTGTCAGTCACCCCACAGGACCCAGAGAGTGACAGCAGCTCTGCCTATTGTTTAGATTTTCTCAGCAAACTGCAGTGGCTCCTTGAGGCAGGAGAAATGCTTCTGTTGATTGAATGCTGCTCTGATAGGTACTGGGGACATCTCTGCAGTCTTTAGTAGGCTTTGGCTGTATCTGCATTTTGCAGCAAGCTGTGATTCCCAGTGCTGTCCTTCCTATCAGCCCCACTGACTTTGCCTTTAATTGGAGGTAGCATTCCCAGCCCTGCCTGCAGGTCTCTGTGGGGATGGAGGGAAGAGGAGGGGCCATCAGCTATTCAGAGCCCAGCCATGATGGCCATGTCTCCCCACCTCCCTCTCAAAATTAATTAGTTTGGTGCTCATGGAGAGAGGAGGAGGAGGAGGGTGTCATTTCCAATGAAGGTGAGGGTGTGCCAGAGTCTGTGGCTGGTGAAGGAATGTACAGCAAGAGGAAAATGTGCACGGCTCTTGTGACTGTCTCAAAAAATCAAAGGCAAGTTTCCCCAGGAGAGGGGCCCCTCTCTATGGGAAGAGACTACAGCCTATGAAGAATAATGTATACTCTCCACAGCCCCTGTTGTACTTAATACAAATGATCCCCAGCACATTTCAAGCCTGCCAGCCTACATTAGGGAGATGTAAACTGGACCAGTTCCACTGGCACTTCAGAAATATGGGAAGTCACATCACATCTGCTAATGCAAGTACAGCAGGAAAACATGAAAATCTTTTGCCATGCTCACCCCCAGAGCCACTGAGGTGACCTCAGGAAAGGGTGTCAGGTGGATTTAAGTGGATGCTAGAGAAGGAGAAACAGGTGGACTTCCTGCTTCTTCCCCACATCCTGAAAATCAGTGGGTGAGATCACAATACCAACCCCTGTAGATGATCCTTTGTTGGCCCCTGACACTTCATCTCTGGAAGCAGAAACGTGAGCATTGCTGCTTCTGCAAAAACAATTCCAAGCCCCACTCATGTCAAAAGCAATTCCTTATCACCTCCTACGCACTTGCCCTCTGCATCAAGGAACGGATAGATTGTGAAGAGCTGTCTCTGAAGAATAGCCAGGAGCAGATTGAAAATTTATGGGTAGGAATTGGACCAAGGAAATAAAGGGAACCTTGTGATTGGTATCTACTACAGGGTAGCCTGATGACCAGGGAGCAGAACAGCACTGGCAGATTTTTCAGGACATTTTCCAAAGAGCACAAGGGCTCTCAATCCCCAGGTGTAACAAATCAGGAAAGGAAAGCAAGAGACCAGCATGGATGTGTCAAGAGCTTCTGGTCAGACTAAAGGGCGAGAAGGAAATGCACAGGCAGTGGAAAGAGAGCCAGGTATCCTGGGAGGAGTACAGGGACACTGCCCAGTTGTGTAGGGATGGGGTTAGGAATGCAGAAGATACTAACAGGGGCTTCTCCAGGTTTGTCAGCCAGAAAGGGGAAGTCAAAGCAAGTAGAATACAACTAGCAAACAGGTAAAAATGGATGAGAAGGAGGCTGAGGTATTTTTTTGCCTCAGTCTTCACTGGCAGCCTCTCTCCCCACATTCCACAGTGGATGGACTGCAAGACATGGACTGGAGGAGCAAAGTCCCTCTCACTGCAAGAGAGGATCAGCTTTGAGACCACCTGAAGAACCTGAACATCCATAAGTCTATGGGACCTGACAAGATACATCCCAGTGCATGGCTGATGTGGTTTACAACCCACTCTCCATGATACTTGAAAAGTCATGGTAGTAACCAGGAAAGGGGAAATATTGCACCCATTTTTTCAAAGGGTAGAAAGGAGGACCCAGGAACTACAGACCTGTCAGCCTCCCCTCTGTGCCTGGGAAGATCATGGAACAGATCCTTCTAGAAGCTGTTCTGAGGCACATGGAGGACAGGAGGTGAGGGAAAGCCCTGCCTGACCAACCCAGCCTCATGTAGAGTCTGAGTTTCCTGCTCATTTACCAGTCCACATTGATGGTCTGTGTGATACCTGAGTTTTGAACATCAGAGCATTGTCAGAGGGTTCCTCAAGACCAGAGTCTGGCTGAGCAGAGCCAAAATGGGACCAGACAACCAGAGAAAGAGGGAAAATGGAGGTGTTTTGAGGGGTGGATGTGTGTAGAAGACAGAAGTGCTCCTTGTCAGTACTTCAGCCAGCTGTTTTCTCTCTTAGGTATCACGACTGTGCTCACCATGACCACCCTGAGCACCATCTCCCGCAAGCACCTCCCCCGTGTTTCCTACATCACAGCCATGGACCTCTTTGTCTCTGTGTGCTTCATCTTCGTCTTCGCCGCTCTCATGGAGTACGCCACGCTCAACTACCTGGTGGGAAACAAGAAACCACTGGAGCACAGCCACAGGAAAGCCAGGCTGGTAGGTCAGAGGGGCCAGCAGAGGTGGATGCTGTTACAACCCCAAGCTATTTAGAAATACCCTTCCTGGGCCTGCACTGGAAACTGCTGATGTGCCTGACCCGTACTGAGTTCACCCAGTCTTCAAAGCACCCTGTGTGCTGGGTCTGGGAGGTGAGACACAATCAGAAAAAGCAGCTGAGGCTCCCTTAAAAAAGGAAGCCCCTGTCAGAGCCAGGCACCCTGTGCTCTCTTCAGAATTGCTAGAGAGCTTATCAGAACAGTTTAGAATGACTCACTTGATTGAATGTAAATGCCACTTTAGGACACCTGTATCAGTTTGATCTCTGGATTACAGAGGTATCTTAGGTCACAGAGATGCAGAAACCAACTTTTTTTTTGTGGTCTTCCATCAGAAGACCTCCTGAGTGTGGGGATAGAGAACCCATCTCTTGGTGGTCATCATTCTCTTCATCCTCATCCTCATCCTCTATCATGAGATCTGCCCAAGCTCATGGCAGGTACTTCAGACACATGAACTGAAAGAGGCCTCTGAACTGGGGCAGAACTGAAACAGAAAAAAGACATATCTCTTCTGGGCCAGGCTCATTTCCCAGCACATCCCCCATGTCTCTCATATCCCCCCACCCTCATATCCCAGAGTGGACAGAGCTCTTCCATGAGGCTCATGATGGGCCAAGAGGAGCCACACACAGCCTTTCCCCAGCTTTTCTCCAGTGACTGGCAACAACCAGCAGGCACATCTGGGCTGTGTGCTGTGTCTTCAGAGACAGCTGAGCTCAGGGAAATGAGGGAAGAGGCCAGAACAGATCAAACAGATCTTCTTTCTGCACTGGCTATTATTGGCACAGACTGGGAATCAGTGCAATCAGACCTTTGCTGAGTAGGGCTGTGCCCTGGGGTGCCAGGAAGAACACTCACAGTCATGCAGGGAGCTGCCAGTTCCCCCAGTAAGCAAACGTGGTGATTCACAACCAGGTGCAGAGACTGGGGATGATCACTCATCCCCCTCCACTGAACTGCACCCATGATGATCTGATCTGTTGCCAGTTGGGTGGGGGTTGGTGTCCAGAACATGTTTTGTTGCCTTTTCCTCCCCTTTGACCTGCCTGCCTCTCCCCGTCACAGCCACCGGCCGGTGCACAGGTGATGCCAACCTTCACCACCATCAACATCAACCACATCATGCACTGGCCCCCGGAGATAGAGGAGGATGAGGATGACGACCCCGGCTCCCCGTGCCTGGAGGGAAAGGAGTGTGAGAGGTTCTTTTGCTGCATCGAGGACTGTCAGACGGGAATGTGGCGGGAGGGGAGGGTCCGCATCCACATATCCCGCCTGGACTCCTACTCCCGCGTCTTCTTCCCCACGGCCTTCCTGCTCTTCAACATCGTCTACTGGATTGCCTATCTCTATCTCTAGCCCTTCTTTGTCCTCAGCTGGCATGGACAGGGCACCAGCAAGAGGGGCTTCTCGAGGAGCATAGAGAACAGCATCTCTCCTGTTGTAGTCAGCTGTCAGTCTGAACAACCCGACCTGGTGATTCCCTCTTCCTGCTCTCTCATCTCTTCTGAGAAGAACCAAACAGCTTTTTTTTAGCCTTCTAACATATCTTTTTAGAGAATCTACCCTTCCCCAGACGACCCTCTCTCCAACACCACCAGCATTGTACTCCTTGTAAGATTACCCAAAAACATCCTATTCCCATCTCAAGCATTAGGGGTTTTGTCAAAAACAAAAACCTTAATGCATTTCATTTTTCCATCCAATCCTACTCCAAAATTTCAAGGGAAGTGATGGCAAATGGAGTTTTCTGCATAGTTATTAAGACTGCAATGGAAAAAAAATACATCTTACAACTTCTGCACCACTTCCACCAGAACAGACTTTGTGGGATGCAAGAAGCTCGGAAAGGTCAGAAGGAAATAGTGTGGAAAAGGACAGCAGTGCAGCTTTCCCACAGTAGCTGGGCTTGGCTAAAACTTTTCGGGCCTGCTCAGACATCTGATGGTGGCACTGATGAGGATGGAGCTGCTGCAAGCCTCCCCCAGCTCCCCGCAGAGTATCTATGAAGCATTCCTCACGGATCACTCCAGGACACCCACCCACTGAGGCACTCCTGATTCCCATCAGACAGTGATGAAAAGCACTTCACAAGCTGGAAGGGCCCACCTGCCTTACTGGAGCAGACTCTTCAGGGCCCACGGTGACATTTCTGCTGTGTGACCAGGACTCAGAGCAGGCTCTGCAGTTGGGCATAGCCAAAAGAGGGAGGAAGTCCTTGTGAGAAAGGTCAGAAGAAGCCTCCTGAGCCTGTTATGAGGTAGTTTTCTTTGGCCTGTCTCACATGGGCTGTGAATCACAGAGGGGCAGTGCTGTCCCGTGCAGTGGCACTCCTTGATGCCATCAGATCTGTGCTGGGTAGTCGGTGCCAACCTGAGGAAAGGGAACACACAGCTTCCAGGGCATTCCTGCACCTCAGATGTGTTCCCTTCTTTACTTTTTTCATAATTGCATAAAACAAGAGTTTTCACTCTAACTGGATGACCCCTCCCAGTTGCCATCATCACTTGGCCTGTTTCCTCATAAAATCAGGAAATGGAGTGAGTTGTCCTTGATGGATTTTAAGAAGGACAAACAGTAGTGAGATGGTGCCATCTTAAAGAGGTGGAGAAATGCATAACGCAGTTTCAGCTGGGGAGAAACTGCATAATAAAGAAGAGGAAACTCAGGCCTAAGGTCCATAATGTGTCAACTGGCTGCCTCCCCATTTACACCAGCTGCTGATGTGGCCCACAGCATGATTGTGAAAAGCAGTGGGCCATTAATAGTTACTTACCGTGTAAATTAGAAACAAAAAAAGGATCTTTTTTTAAAAAACAGCATGTTTTAGAAAAAAATTAGAACTTAAAAGTCTTGTCAGGAGAAGAAAGCCAGCATGGCTGCAGAGGAAAAGTTAGGAAAGGCTGGCTCACAGGACAGCTAACAGGGGCAGGAGGTTTTACATATTCTTGGAGAGCAATTTGGTCTGATTTAAAGACGGATTTTGACACTGTTAAATTTGATCTGAATAATGAAGTGTCATGTTTAATTCATTCACAAATGCAGCCTTACCTGGGTTCCAGATGAACAGCTAGAGCATCTTATTAAGTATACAATAGTACAACACTCAGCTAAGTATAACCTAATGGGGTCAGACCAGCCAAGCTCTGAAAGGAGAAATTGTGCCTGTCTAACCTGTTACAGTTCTTTTAAATACCAAGTAAGAGATAAAGGTTACTCAGAAGCATAATTTGCTTAGCTACTCCGACAGCTTTTGAAAGGGAGGAAAGAAATTGTGGCGGGCGGTTCTAACTGAGGAAATTGATTTAGCAAAAGAATTATTAAGGAGGTTCTAATTAGAGGAAATTAACTGAGGAGAGGGGGGGAAAAAAGAATTGTTAAGGAGGTTCTAATTAGAGGAAATTAATGTTTTAGAGAGAAAGACACAGAGAGGGAGAAGTCTAAGAAAAGAATCAAAACAACTTGCAGACAAGGGAAGCTGCTGGGTGACAGTGCCGACTCCCAGCCAAGCTGGTTGATGTTCTGCTCCCAGTAGCAAAGCATTATTAGATGTAGCAACAGAAAAACCTCCTATGACTCAGCCCTACACCGACAGGGAGCTGGATTAAACAGGGTCCTGTGATCTCTTTGGGGAGCCAAAAGGAAAGAGCAGCCGAGATTGAAACTGGCTCACACGACAGGCTCTGAGTGAAGCACGTCCTCACATTTGGCAAGGCAGCTGTCGGGGTGTGTGGGAGGGGACGCCCCGGTGGCAAACCAGGGTCTGTGCCAGATACCTCCTCAACAGGCTGGTGGCTTGAAAGGTGTGCAGGCAGTGGAGGCTGCACTGAACACAGGGAGCAAAATGTGGAAGGGGAGCAGCTGAGAAAGGGAGGGTGGTAGGGAAAAATTAACAGCCCTGTGCAATAGAGCCCGAACAGCTGCAATTTGCTGTAGCTTCGAAGCACTTGGTGAACACATATGATTATCATGGGCACTGGAGAACAGACTTCAGCCCTGAGAGCAGCAACTTGTTGAAATTAGACCTTTTACAAAAGCAGCCAGGAAAAAAAAAGAGCGTACAAAAACGTAAGAGGATGACAAGGACTCGGACAAAGTAGACTTGAAAGATTGTAAGATTTCACCAAAAAAAGATAAAGCCAACACACACCTAGGTAATTTAACCAATGATGGAGGATTTGACAGAGGAAAATAGTCTAGCGTGGGCTGGAGCACAAGGAAGCTGATTACTAAGGCTGGGAAAGGAGGAGGGAGGAGGCTTTTTGGCTTTGGGAAATCTGTGCCCATCATCCATAGCACAATAAATAAAGACATGCACAAATTCAATCATGTTTTTAATTTTCTATAGTATCTAAAAAAAAAAAAAAAAAAGGAAAGCTAAGAAAAGCCAAAAAGAAAAAATCTGCCATTCTTTTGGAACTACTTTGCAAGGCTCCAGTTTCCTTATAAAATTATTTATCCAGCTATCAGGAGGGAACCCAGGGCACAGATACATCCAGTAGCTGTGAGTTACCCTGCTCAGCATGGCCCTGGGAGTCGAGCCCCTCTGTGCCCTCCTAGGCTGGTATTAGACACAGACCAAAACCATGGGGCTGAGCTGTGCTGCTCTGGGCAGGGCTGCTGCAAAGCCACCTGAGTGGCTATGCTGTCTCCTCCTTTCATGGAGGTTGCAACATTCTCCCCTTCCCAGGAATTTGGTGGAGGAGCTTTATGCTGTCAGCCTCAGCAGCCAAGTGGGCACTGGGCTTCCCTCACCTCCTGCCTCCCCTTGCCAGGGACCAGCAAGTCACATTCCCACCCTGCACGTCCCCCTGCTGTGGTGAAGACAAACACATCCCAGGCCAGCAGGACCAGGGCAGTGACCTGTCCCTCTGTGCTGGGCACTGCTGAGGCCACACCTCAGCTTCTGGGGTCACTTTTGGAACAGAGATGGAGAAGGGTCTGGAGCACAAGCCTGATGAGGGGAAGTTGAGGGAGCTGGGGGGGCTCAGCCTGGAGGAAAGGAGGCTCAGGGGAGACGTTATTGCTCTTTACAACTCCCTGACAGGAGGGTGTGAGGAGGGATGGGTCGGTCTCTTCTCCCAGATAACAAGAAACAGGAGAGGAGAAAATATGCTCTAGTTGTGCCAGGGCAGGTTTAGGTTGGATATTGGGGAAAATTTCTTCATTGGAAGGGTGGTCAGGCTGTGGAACAGGCTGCCCAGGGAAGTGGTGGAGTCCCTGTCCCTGGAGGTGTTTAAAAGGCACGGAGATGTGCCACTTGTAGAGATGGTCTGATGGAGTTCTTGGCAGTGTTAGATTTACATTTGGAAACAATGATCATATAGGGTCTTTTCCAACCTAAATGATTCTATGATTCCATCACTCTACTATCTTAGTATCTAATGATGGGGACTGGAAATTATGATCTCAGCATCTATGTCTTGCGGCCTTTGTTTGGAATGTAAAAGGAAATCAGGAGAAAGGTTGATTTTTCATTTCTCTGCCTCCAATTCCTGTTCTTCCCCTCCAAATTATGCCGCTTAAGGAACCATTTCTAGCCTGTATGCTCTTCAGGACAGGGATTCTGTTACTGTGTGTTTGTACAGGGGCTGGCACTTTGGGGCTTGGTCCTTAACTGAGATTTCTGTTAAATAAATAACAATAAATAAATAAACAACATTATACACTGCCCCATCCTCACCACTGTCTATCTACACCTTGTGAGAAGGGTAAAAACTGTCCCCTGTCCCCCTCCTGATGGGGTTACTGGAGCTGGTTAATTTATTTATTCCCCCAGAGAAAACTATCTTGTTGGAAAAGTCGGGAAAAATGTCGCTGATATTTTTGATGGGTGGTGAATATTTTTGGGTTTGTTGTTTTTCTTTAAGAAAGGAAGAAGTTGCTTCAAGTCAGCACTGCTCAGGAGCAGTCTCAGCCATTTAAAGTCATTATTTGTAAAGCAGGAGAAGGCCTTGCTTGTTCCCCTCAATCTGTTGCCATTGTAAATAAAATAACTGATGTTTCCCCAAGTGTCTTGGGGTGGAGGGGTTTTGGCAGTAATATTTGGTGGACTTTATTTCAGCTTTTCTATATCCCCATTCATGCTGGTGACTTTTGGAGCAATCATAACCCAAAGGAGAACCCCAGCTCTGGAGAAGGCCTCGCTCAAGAGCCACCCTCTTGTCCCTGGGCCCACACAGCCACATCTGTGGCACTTGAACATTTCAATCATTTTATCTCCCTTTCTTGCCCCACTTTTGAGTGCCAGTGGAGGTGTTGTTTTTTGTCACTGAGGCACGGGGAGGGAAGGTGCTGCTTTCTGAGTGCCCTGGGGCAGAGGCCCCTGGCTTGGCACCAGCCCACAAATGGAGCACCTCCACCTCTCCCTGGCTCACTGTGTATCCCTCCAAGATTTAGCAGTTCCCAAAATGTTAAACACATGAGGTCATGAAGGGGGAGGGAAGGGGAGAAGAGAAAGTTATATTAAGTAGTTACTTTTTATATTCCTAATACACATTCATTATAATTTGTCTTCCTCTTAATGCCTCAGATTTGTAGGCCTTGGAAAGATTGAATTTAAGAAGAATGAGAGTGGTCAAAAATGTTCCAAGCTGTGTGCCTCAGGGTAAGGGGGGAGACACAAACACTCCTGCCTGCATGGGATGGGAGCTGCCTCCCCTCATGGAGAAATGGTTCCATCACCCAACAGCACCACACAAGCTCTGGCAGCCCATGAAGGGCAGGAGGCACCTGAGGTGAAGGGCTGGGGTAGAACACGCCTTGCCTCCCAGTGTTGCCATTAGAGTGGGTGAGGAAACCCAGGTACCCAGGGGAAATGCCCTATTGCCTGCAGACCTCCAATTAAAAAAAAAAAAAAGGAAAAAATGGATTTATTTTATTTTTTAATTTTTTAAAGGTTTGTGTATGAGAAAATTGACTCAATTTTCTCTCAGAAGGACTCTCAGGTCTTTCAGGCTGGTTTTTTGTTGTTGTTGATGCTTGACACGTCTTTATTCCTATCTACTTGTTTTTTCCCCTTCTACCCACACCTTCTAGAAAAAGTAAATAATAGAGTCTGGGCCCTCTCTGTCCCAGCCACACTTCTGACACCCTCTGAGCCTCTATGACAGTAAGAACAATGCAGGATGGAGGAGAGCTAGGAAGCCTCAATAGCTGCTCTGAGCAGGTCGGCATAGCAACATCTCCAGGGAGAGCGCTCCATGGGGTAATTTCCATTCACTTTAAAGCCCACTTGGGCTGCTGGAGTGGTATAAAAGGGACTCAGAAAAAGCCTGTTAATTAGGATTAGCAGCTTCAGGAACATCAAGCCACAGCGCTCTGAGCTGAGCCATTTATCTGAGAGAACTCAAGGCTCTTGACTACCTCCTTCACAAGGCACAGGATACCACGTGTCAAGGCAGACAACTTTGAAATCAGATGGCAGAGCCATCTAGGAGGGAAGGGCCCTACCCTGGCTGCTGAATGGCTCTGCAGCCCCTCTCCTGTGTTCTCACCACCCTTTGCTGGGCTCAAGAGGCACAGACCCATCTCATCAACACAAGTTGCACGTGGTGTTAAACCCACAGGGCATGTGCTGGGTGCCCCATGGGTGAGGTTTTGGGATGATGCACATGCCATGGATATCTGAAGAACCCCAAGAGAAAGCAGCCACTGTGGACATGGGTGTCACCATGCTCTTTTATGGACTCCTTGTTAAAACAAGGCAGGGACATTTTCACAGCTGCTGGGATATGACTTTTATTCAGCTGCCATAAGGTTCCTGCCTTTCATGATTCTGCTGCATGAAAGGCCCAAGGAAGGTGATAAGTCTGTAAAAACGAAACCCATCTTTGAAGCAGCCTGTATCACAGGCATGGGCAAAAACAGGCTGTAGGGAAAGGTTGAGTCATTGCCAGGCTGCCATCGGGCTGATTTGCATCTCTGGAGTGTTACTGACCCTGACAAAACTCCTCAGGAACTTTTGCTGCCACCTCCCCTTGCCAAATGTGTGGTGAAACACAGATGTCTCCCTCACATTATTCTGCTTCTCTGGGTGTTTTCATCTCCTCAGGGTAAAATACTACCTGAATCAGAGATGAGCTGAAGGCAGAGCTGCCCATCTGGGACTGGAGTATCAGTTTCCTGGTATACATCGCTCTTCCTGGAGAAATAACTTTAGGTCTGGTCAAAAAATACCCATGGCAGCAATTCAGTCCTTCATACTGCAATCTGTTTTTCAAGATCATGCAGTCCAGGGCTGCTGGCAGCCATGCTCTCAGCTGGGCCCATCACAAAGGAAAAGGTCCTTTGCCATATTGACTGCTGGACCAGGACCAGGCAACTCTGAAACACATTTTAATGCAGAAAGGACCCTATAGTCTCCTCCCATTCTAGCTACAAAAATGCCCAGTAACCTCAAAGAATATATATAGGAGCAGAAACTCACCAGGCCAGAAAGACAGGGAATCCCTGCCCAAGAGCTTACAGTAAGCACCTAAAAATGCTCAGTATCTGCTGTGGTCCTTGCCATGAGGAACATCCTTCAGCAACCAGCCCTCCTGTCACAGTCAGGCCCCCCCAGCACCCAACAGAGATCAAGAGCTCAGGGAAGGAGGTAAAGACAATGTGTGAGAAGGAAAAGGTGTAGTAAGGATTTTTAGTCAGCCAGAACTGTCATACCTCAAAAGAACCGGTACAATAACAATTCTAGGTGACTGAATTTCTGAGTAACACCACACATTGGCCAAACAGGTAGAAACACAGAACTGAAGAATAGTTTGGGTTAGGAGGAATCTTTAAATTCAATCTAGTCCAACTTCCCCACAATGAGCAGGGAAATGTTTATTTAGATCAGGTTGCTCAGAGCCTCAGAACCTGACCTTGGATGTTCTCAGAGGTGGGGCTTCTACCTGAGCAACCTATGCCAGGTTTTCACCCCTCTCATTATAAAAAAAAATTGCCCTTGTGTCTAGTCTGAACTTACCATCTTTTAGTTTAAAAACATTATTCCTTGTCCCATTTTGGCACT
Source organism: Promerops cafer (assembly GCA_013398275.1). Lineage (NCBI taxonomy): Eukaryota > Metazoa > Chordata > Aves > Passeriformes > Nectariniidae > Promerops > Promerops cafer. Next base: position 1,081,314 of record VZSE01009563.1, read on the forward strand.
TAACCAAAGAGTAGAAGGAACTTCACAGCCCCTGTACCCCCTCTGCCCAGCACCATTGGAATATTAAAGCCTAACAGCCGAGTGGAGGAACATGCTGAGTTCTTTCAGGCATTTCTCATTAGTTTCCCATGACTTCTCAATATCCTGCTACTCAATATATTCATCTGGCAGCAAATTAGAGGTGAGGGAAAAGCATCTCTCCCTAAGTCATCCAGAGAACACAAAACGATGAAGCAAAATCATAAGAGACAGGGAAACTTCTTGTGAGTCATCATCTTCCCTCCTTCCCCTCTCCCTTTGCAGCAATGGTGATAGCCCCAGGACTGCTCCATGAAGCCTGGAAGCAGAAGGTACCTATTCCTGCATTTTTTGCTTTCATTTCACATAAGAAAAGGAAGAAAGCAGCAATTGGATCTTTGTGTCTCTCTACTTCAGACACCTCGTACATGCTCTGCTGAGATTGATGGCCCAGTTATGCCAAATCCATGACATAAATTAACTGTCCCTTTCCCATCATGGCCAATAAGGTCTTACCCACCCACCATCCCCAAAAAAGGGACGCCAAAAAAAAACCAAAAAACCAAACAAACCAAAAAACCAAGCAAAAAAAAAACAACAACAAAAAAAAACACCAATTAAAAAAAAAAAAAACCAAACAAAATAAACCAAACAAGTGGATTCATCGAGGAGAACACCAGAGCAGCTGTGATCGATGCAAAACAATCCAGAGGTGCTACACATAAAAGGAAGGAAAATGGTCTCACGTCTGTAGAACAAAGAAAATGTTTTTGTCAAACCTTCAGATCCATGTGTTCAAACTGCAAGGCAATTACAGTGGCATTGGTTTTGCTGTATCCTACCACATATTTCAAATTATAGCTTGATCATCATCTTTCACTGCTCAAAAAGGAAGATAAAAACTTGCTCTAGGCTGCTGTATTTTAAAGAATCGTTTCTGATTTCTTTGGCCAAATTTTCAGAACAAATACATTTGTCCTTGAAATATTTTTTATTTGATCTGCATTGATATTCACAAAGTAACCCACTTCTCCCTGGCTGAAGGGACTGAAATGTTTGCTACAGAGACTTCAGATAAGCCATTAATAAATGTTGCTGGGTTTAGGGGTTATAGGGTCACCATTCCATGTGGACCTATAGGTGGCCAACATCCCTGCAGTGTTTAGGACCTGAATTCAAATTCACTACCAGCGTATATGTATATATTAGGGGAAAACTTGGCAGGTTGAAGCCATCCCCATCATTCATTAGCTAAAGCAATAGAAATATCTAGTTTGGAACTCTTGGAATCCAAAAGTGCAGAAAACTGAGTCCACATACACCGTCCCACTTGTGAAAAGAGGGATGTAGAGAAGTGAGGTCCTGGCATGGCTCTCTAGAAAGGGAACGCCATGAACTCAGCTCATCCCTGGTGTCTGCCACCTCCTTTCTGCTCTGTGAATCCTTACACCGAGGCTACTGCCCTTGCAAACTGGAAAATCTATATTAAGTGATGTACAAAAACCATCCAAAGACACAGTAGGTTGCTCACCCTGTTTGTTCCCTAGGCCACATACACACACAAAAACACTTTTTGACACCAAGTACCTCTTGCAGTGACAGCTGTCACCTGCTGATTGTCCCAGCTCCTCTCCAGGGGCGTTGGTTTCTCTTGTTGACTCTTGAAAATACCAAGCCAGGAGGAGAGACCTGGAGTGCTGGAGCTCTGGAGTATGTAGACCACACTGGCTTTTACCATCTTGGGCCAGCCAGAGGTCCAGGCTGTCCAGGAGCAGTGTCCCAAGGGAGCAGAAATTCATTTGGCTGATACATGAGTTTGCAGGAAGAAGGAAGAAAAGCAGGATGTGATTTTAGAAGAGGTTTTACTCCAAAAGGCAGCTGATGAATGCAGGTAAGTCACCTGACCTCACATGTAGTTCATGACTTTGGATGGAACAAGCACAGAGGGGGCAAAAAAATTCCAAAAATAATGTAGATTTTTGGCCACCTAAAAATGTATCGGAACAGAAACAACTTCTCACTCTGATCAGATTCTAGAGCAAAGCCAGAGCTCTCCTCAGTAGATGAGATTCTTTGTTGGTGGCCTAAAACAACCTCTGTGAGGATAAAGCACAAGGACCTCACTTTCAAGCAATTAAAAAGCCTCCTGACCCCAAGCCACCCACGGCAGCTTGCTGTAACATGTCCCAGACCCAGGCCTGGCCCTATGCGGTCCCACTGCATGGAGACAATTGAAAATTGCTCCAGAAACCTCCAGTTTCTGGAGCAGGTCTCCTTCCCCACTGTTCTCCCTCATTGGGCTCAAGAAAATGACATTATACAGATGCTGCATTCAGACATCCTGCTACAGATGACCCCTAAGGAGTCTCAAGTGAAGAGGAAATAAATAGACTGAGACACTTTGCTTTTCCTTCATACAATACAGGGCAGCCAGGACACAGCCAAGCTTTTCCTGCACCCTGAAATGGGAGAGGGTCCCTGGCAGGACCCTCATCTCCTCATCTCAGGGATTGCTTATTGTATGGGCAGATTATCATACTGCAAATTTCATTTTAGCTGTAACTGGAAAAAGTAATCAAAGCAAATGCAACAGCTCAGAAGGAATCAGAGTAGGATTAGACATTTATATTAATAAGCATAGCTTCTGCGCTTTGACTTGCTGTGATAAAAATAATAAGAACCTCAGTTTTCACTGGGCAGAAAAATGATCTCTGAACAAGGTGTTAGAAATAAATTTCCTCTCACAACAGTGGTCCTCAGCTGGCCAGGCCACAGCACAGGGTCTAGGATGTGTAGTAGCCACAGCTAGACACAGCTGGCTGGAAGCCCCTGGGCTTGTTCAGGAGCTGCTGCAGCCACGAGAGCGTGAGATGTGTCGCAGTGTAACAGAAGTAAATGAAGCAAGGCCATCACTCCCTTTTGTCTTTGCATTTCCTTGCTAAATCCTAGTCCACACCAAATGAAGACCAGTGAGTTTGTGCACTGGATTCCAGGGACCTCCTCACTTTCCCTGGCTTGCTTCTCTGCAGAGATGGATCACTGCCACCCCTCGCCTCCTCTTCCCCCCAGGCTGAGCCTTTAAGTGGTAATGGCCTTAGCTGATTAATAAACTGGCTTGAGACTGCTGATCTCTTTGGACCATTAAACCTTTCCCCAGAGACTCGTCATTAATCCCTGCAAAAGTCCTCCTAGATGAGGTTGTTGTTAGCACCATCAATCCTTTTTAAGGCCTCAATTTGCAGCGGAGAGGAGCAGGGAAGTGAGGGAAAGTGTGCATTTGTCAGGCGGTGCCATCTGTTCCCGGGGTTACAGACAGCTGAGGCAGAGCTCAGCGCTTGCACCCGGGTGAGGGCAGTCCCTGTGCAGCACAGACCATCCACCACAGGGCAGGACAGCACTGCACCAGGCATCTGGGGGATTAAGGAAGGCCAGGAGAAAAAGCTGGCATTTTTTTTCCTTCATTGCAGTGCCTTTGGCTGGGGCCAGAAGGCTCCAGCACAGGCGGTTACTGATGAATTCCTGCAGAGATGCTTTCAAACGAACGGGTCTGGGACAGCAATCACCCACAGCATTGCTACCTCTGGACCCGAGCAAGTCCTCTTGTCTTAGCTCCTCTTTCTAATGCCAATGTCTGCATTATTAAAGCAGCCAGATCTTCAGCCAGAAGACTTGATTCGCCTTAATGTTGACTCTGGAAAGTGGAATCTCAACCGCCCAGTCCCAAGCTCCCTGCCACTTTCAGCCTCCTCCCTCACTGTCAGCACACTAGCTCTGATTGTTTTTCCTTAGCTCCTCCAGGACTTTTTCACATCCTTAAATCTCATTACTTTGAGCCATGCTTAGGGGCTTGGAAGGAGGATGGTGGCAGTAGAGGTGCTGAACTGGCCCTGCCACTGATGGTAGCAGCACAGAAATCACATCTGCAAAACCACAGCCCAATGTTTCTACATTTCAGCCTAAAACCTCACAGCTATTTTTTCCCTCCCCTGTGTCTGAAAAGTTGCAACTTTTGAACTCTGGGTTTTATGTCCATGTGAGGTATTCAAATGCATGTTTAAGATCAGGTTTTATAGATATGAGGTCATATAAGCCTGTCAGCTGGAACCAAGCTACAATTGTGGCTGCACACAGAGCAAATTGTGCCCCAGTCTGGTCTGTGCTCCTGCATATTGCACTGCTGTTAACAATCCACTGGAGCAGCCACAGAAGGGAAGGGAGTGAGTGATGATGCTGGTACAAAAATTGTGGACAGCAGTTTCCTTCTGGAGTCAGTTGTGTGAGGGATGGCTGCCCAGTGTTCAGGCAACATCAGAGAAAACAGCTTCAGAGCTTAAATTGGTAGCTTGATTTAACCATGATGCCATTGCTCTCAAAGCATGTCCAAGAGGGGCAATAAGAGGGAAAACCCCTGGCACTATCACAGCTTGGAAAAGGATTTCTCCATGCTTGGCCAAAGAGCTGATCAGTGCTATGCTCTTGATTAGACTTCCCATGTCTCTGTGCTTCATTTGCCAGCTATAATTTGAAAATGACCGTGTCAGTTCTGTCTTTTCAGTGTGAGCCTTCTTCTACCACAGAACACACCTTTAAAAAGCAAAACTTCTCCACACCCTCATCAGAGGGCCAGATATGTTTCTTCACTAGCAGCACAGCCCATGTCCTGCATGAATGAATCACCAGATGAATGTGAACAGGAGTTTTCAGAAGCCATTGTGGCTTTGGCAATGGTTTGGTTGGTGCTGAGCACACAATGTATAGCCAGCAACAGCTGGACTCCACAGGGGGAAAAAGGAAACAGCCACACACACATGCAAAAATCATCAGTCAGGCTCCTTTTAAATGATTAATGCAGTGCACAGAGAAAGGCTTTTCAGCTCTCAAATCTTCACATGATTATATAAACCTTAACTCATTGCAGCTACCAAGGACCCGTGTTTGTTTGTGGGCATTAACAGCTGCTGTGGTGTTATAATTAGAGCAGAGAGTGAGGAGTCCCATGGGGAAACAGAGGAAACCCCAAATTGCTCAAGTCATTTAAACATTCAGGGAGATAAAACACTGCAGAGAGGTTCTGGGGTGAGCAGTGCTCGAGGGAGGGAGGGGTTACAGCCACCACAAAAGTTGCTTCTGCTCTCTTGGGTCCACACAATTAATTATGGTTATTAATTATTTATGATGTTACATAAATAAGTAATAATTAGTGCAATAATCACCTCAGCCACTGAACTCATAGAATCACAGAATTATTTGGGTTGGGAGGGACCTTAAAGATGATCAGGTCCAACCCGTCTGGCATGGGCAGGGACACTTTTCACCAGACCAGTTTGCTCCAAGCCCCATTCAACCTAGCCCTGAACACTTCCAGGGATGGGGCAGCCACAGCTCCTCTGGACAACCTGTGCCAGGGCCTCCCCATCCTCACAGGGAAGAATTTTTTTTCCTAAAATCTAATCTAAACCTGCCCTCTGTCAGTTTAAAGCCATTACCCCTTGCCTCATCACTAAAAATCCTTGTCCAAATTCCCTCACAATCTCTTTTGGAGCCCCTTTAGTCTCCCTTGAGCCTTCCCTTCTCCAGGCTGACCAGCATGGTCCTACTGCCCTGTCCCCAGTTCTCTCTTGGGCATCTGTCTGGGAAGAACTTCCATGTGACCCCAAATTCATCCCTAGAGGATGTCTGACCCCAAATTCATCCCTAGAGGATGTCTGACCCCAAATTCATCCCTAGAGGACGGCTTCCCCCAAATCCATTGCCCATTTCTGCGCTGGTGACTCCCATGGGCTGTCCCAGGAGTGCTCACATTTGCAGCAGGATGCTGTGATTTCTCCCTGGCTGTGGACATCATGGCCCAAGAGACATCTGAGAATGGAGGACATTGCACTGATCTGAGAGGTTTTGTTTGGTCTTAGGGCTTCACAAGCAATTACCTTTCTCAGTGAGGAGTGACCACAGAGAGGTCACTTCCCACCCCACAGCCTCCCACCTCCATCCACCCATCATATAAATCAGGAGGACAGGAATGCCCCAACACCCCTCCAGCCCCTCTCCTATCCATCTCATCAACTGGCACCTCGTGCACAAGGATTTAACTCAACCAAAAATTAACATATTTTGCAATGCCCACACCCTGAAGAAACACCAGCCAACTCACACCATCAGAGAAACAGCACTGACACCCAAGAGTCAGCCCTTCTTCCCCACATCCAGCCTCTCCTTCCCCCACCAGGCAGATCCCAACTGCTGCTCACAACATCCAGGCCCTGGTGGTGACCCAGCAGGTGACATCGCCCAGCCTCCTGGGGACTTGCGTAACGGGGAGGTGTCAGAGATTAGAGACAAGAGAGCAGCGGCTGCAGTATAAAAGCAAACTGAATAATTAAAAAGAGGAGCTGTTCCTTGCAGAGAACAAAATGAAAGGGTTGTGTGATTTGAGCAGAAGTGACCTTTACACTTCATTACAAGGAGGTGGCGTCCTTATAGAGTTATTAATATTTCCAGCTGAATTAGCTTGGGTTAAAAATGGCTCAAAGGAACGAAGAAGGAGAGGGAGAGTGAACAAAAATATATCATTCTGTCTTTTTCTCCTCCTCTTTGCTTTTTACCTTTTTTTTTTTTTTTT
>VZSE01009563.1:1088077-1186733 GCA_013398275.1 Promerops cafer
TGTTTTTTTTTTTTTTTTTTTTTTTTAAATTTGTTGACCTGAAAGCAGAAGGGGCTGAGTGGCCATCAAGAACAAGGCTTCATTAGAAACAGGGAGGGCTGCAGGGTGACCTGGCTGAGGGATCTTCCCTCCGCTCTGGCTGTGCTTCAGAAGAAGCCTGTGGTGCCTCTGTGGCTGTTTCCACATTCACATCCAGGGCACAGAGGGGGTTGTCACTCACCGAGCTGCAGAGATATCACGGCATTGGCATTCAGGTGGCTTTGAGCCTCTAGTGGAGCTCAGTCTTCATGGGGTCAGTAGGATCTCCTAGGGGCATGCTCCTGTGGTTACTGTTCACCACCCTGTGGGCCAACTGATTCCCCTTCCCACAAAACATCCATGTGGAAATGGACAGCCCTGCTCAGCATATTTTAACCCACCCTGACACAAGGGACAGACAAATACCTTCCCTCCCCGCTAGAGACAAAGCTGGGGCCTTCCTAAAGGCTATTTTAGCAGAGGGCAGACCACAGAAATCCTGCAGAAAAGAGAGCTGCTTCAGTTCTGTAGTTTCATCCAGAAGTTCATACACACACAGGAGAGGACCTTCACCTCAGCATGTCCCAGCAGGTGCAGCCCCACACAGCCCCACAAAGCCATGACTGCCAATAAAGTCTCAAAGCACTGGATGAATTAAATGAGTAAAGTTAAGCTCAGCAACCTGAACCTAAATCCAAGCTGCAATTTTGCTGCTCAGAGCCTCAAGGTGAACACAGTTGTGCTTTTTGCTCTGATCACTCAGTCTCATATTAGTCCCATCGCTGAGATGCAAAAGCATTGCTACCTTGATAACACAGCCAGACACCTGCTTGTTTCTCCACAAGCCTGGCCTGAACAATTTCTTTTACTGCCTCTCTCTGCCTAGCAATAACAGGCATCAGGAAAACCCACCAGAGCAAACAGAAGGGGAGAGAAAAATAAAAGCAGGTGCACATTAGTAAGGAGGGAGGGTGCTGTGGTGGAGCCTGCAGTCACTCCCAGGGGCTGCATTGTTAACACAGTGGTTCCTTGCACACCACCCTTCCCACCCTCCCAGCAGGTCCCTGCTCCACATGTGGAGGGGGCTCTTGCAAATTTAATGCAAAAACACAAATCAAATGAAGACTCAAGGCTTTTGAAGTGATCATGAAATGGACACGATGGCAGCTGCTTCTCCTCCAGTGGCTGCTGAATCACAGCCCCTCACTTATTTATAGGTCTCCCCAGGGTGCTTGCAGGCGAGTCGATGACAAATGCCAAAGAACATCCACCCTCACCCCCACAAGGTGTTGTTATCCTGGCTGCAAAGGAGATGCAGAGCGAGGAAACAACACCCTGTCAGCTGTGCCAGACGGCTGGAGCGGAGGCAGGCAGAGCACCCAAGACACTTCACCCACCAGCCAGTGCCTCCAGCATCATCACCTGAGTGCTGCTCCCAGCAAAGGCTCTCACCCTCCAAGGTGTAGCTCATGTCCATTCCCACAGTTTTTGATGCCATCTTCACTTTGAGAAAGGGCAACACTCCTGTGACCGCAGTAAAGAGGACAGTGGTGCACAGAGCAGATTTATCTGGGTTCTGAACCGATTCCAGGGACGGAGGCCAGGATGTTGATGCTCCAGAGGGAGAAGCAGAAGCAGATGCTGAGACCCAAAGTTTTCCCCTTATTGCTGGAGGCTATGGCACATGGGCCAGGCATTGAACAGTTCCAAGGGCAAGAGAGGGGAAAATTCAGACTTAATATGGCCTTGGTGCTAGGAAAAGGCATGAATGTGAGGTGAGAGGAAGGAAAAGGCTGAATCTCCCCCAGGCTGGGTCAGGGAGGTAGGAATACCTCTCAGGGAAAGCAAAGGTGAACAGAACCACCTTGTTCTGTCTTTAAGAGCATCCCTCCCAGGTGATCTCCACCAGGGCTCTGCTCCACAGGGAAGAAATCATTTCCTTTGCCATAGTGCCAGGGAGCTCTCTCTGGGTGCATCCACAAACTCTGGTGCTGTACAGCTGACAAAAGTAGGAGTCAGGCAGCAGGATCTCCATTATCAGAGATGATTCACAGGCCACAGAGATCACAGCCTGCCTTGTAGATGTCACTGGGACCTGGCAGTCCAGGAAAAGCATCTTATTTATAAACTGGGACGAAGTATGACTGCTGAGGTATAGCCCACACGGGAGCTGCTGCCTGCTTTCTGGAATAGAATGACTCTTTAAATGATACATGAGGCTGCAGGACCCCTCCCCAGGGCTCTCTAGCTGGGAAAGGGCCCCCTGGGCAGGTGTGCAGAGCCCTGTCTCTCACAGCCAGACCAGGGCCTCCATAGGCTTCCTGGTGTTAGTTGCACTGGGCTGCTGTAGCTGGCTTTTAATCCAAGTCATCATTCATAGATTAAATCTGAAGTGGCTGTTTGGACTAGACTTGTTTTCTGTGAAAACTGTCACGTAGGCTGAAAAAGCAATGGGATTTACAGGAAACACCCAGGGACCTGCTCTGGTGCAATTCCAGGTGGCCCCAGGAAAGCCAGTGAGCTGCTCTGCTGGGTTTGCTGGGAGTTGCTGTGGAGTTTCTGGGACGAAAATCTCTGAAGTCTGATTTAGGGTTGAGCTCACAGTGAGTCCAACAGGACCACTGATAAGGTCTCTCCCTCGACTCTTCAGTTTCATGATGTTTTTAAGTACACAGCTCCAGGTCTAGGTGGAATTAGCTGATGGCATAAAATGTTTTTGAAGCATGAGCTGGAGTCAGACAGACATAAAGGTCATCTACATTTTGTTTTCTTTGTTTCAACTTTCTTTAGCCAAAGCCATGACTGATCTGAAAGGACTAGAGGCAGCAGCAGTCCCACATACCTGGCTGAGATCCACTGTGAAATGCAACTGTGGAGCAGTGGGGAGAGAAAGAGGAAGGAGTTAGGAAGAGGAGAGAAGAGGTGCAGAAGACTCCTTGCTAATCTCGACAAGCAACTTTAACTCCACTAACACAGAAAGCAGTAACAGCAGTAGCTCATCATCTGAAGACTGTGACACGAAATTTATCTTTTTTCATTGCTTTCACAGCAATTTTGCACTGTGTTTGATAGCTGATGTGCATATCCAAATTCATGCAGCCCCACCACCCCTCTCCCTCTGCCTACTCGCACTCACCCACGCTCTTTTGCGTGTGACTCAGGATGAAAAGGGATTTAGAAAGATGCAGGGAACGTTTACAAGCCACCCACCATTTCACCCCCAGCCTGGATGGCCACACTAGCAAGTCCAGGTTGCATTTTGAGGCAAATCCCTGGGACAGGCTTTTCTTCTGACCCCTGCACAGTCAGGCACAGAGCAAAGCTGCATAGTCAGTGTTTACTGCTGGCTGGGCGTTGCTGGCTTTGCTTTGAGACATGGCAAATTTCCCAACTTCTTGCTCAATGCCTTGTCCATGTATCCATCAGAGAGTGGTCACTGCAGCAGACCCCAGAGACTTCCTGCATATGGTGTCACAATAAGGAGGTCACTTGGTCACCCTGCAGTGTAGGAGGGTGGGAGACATTTGCAAAGCAGCCACAGCCTGCCCCGTTCAGGAGCACCAGCAAAAACATGATTGTATGAAAGTCTCTGGCTTTTTCTGGGCTGGTTGGGTTCAGTGTGGAGGCTTGAGCCTGTGAATTCTCCAGTAAAATCTCTGCAACGTGGGGGCACTGGTGCAGGTCCCACCAGCACAAAACCAGCAGCAAAAAAATCCCTCAGCAGCAGCTGTCAGAGACTGACAGGAGACAAACTAACCAGATTTGGGTGACAAACCAAAGCCAGTCTCCCCCCTTAACACTGGTGCTGAGAAGCCATTTAGGGGAGTGTGTCACCACTAACATCATCCTGTTTCCATGGAGACCAGATTAACAGAACTGTCGAGAGAAGCTGCACTCCTAATCTCTCCCGGAGAAAAGAGCTTGCTGATACAAGAGACTTTTAAACATCTTTAATCCAAATTCAGGGTTTTCCTTTCCATGTTCCCTCTAATCCTTCTAGAGGTTACCAGGCCCTTTCAGCCCTGAGCCCAGCACAATAGCATCAAACAGTGCAGGCACCCACAGCCTCTGCAGTCCCTTGCTAATATAAAATTTGCTATCTCTCTCTCCAAAATTTGGCAGTCTTAAAAACAGCAATTTTACCACGCCATCATGTGCAAGGGTCCTGAAAAATGATGTCTTCACTGGTGCACTCAGCCTACTTTCTGGAGATGGAATTACACCCTGAGGACAGAGATGGAGGCACCTTCTTCCATCCATAAAAAGATGCAGGTCCTGCTTTCTGCATTGCATGAGACACTTTCCATTGACTTTTTTCTCCTGAGCTTTTGTCTCTCCTGTGTAGCATCCCAGATAAGATCAGGTCCCACAAGAACACTGGATAATTTGCCCACTGGAATGGCTCACTGCAATTGCAGAGCCTAACCTAAGGATTTAGAGAATCACAGAATGGTGTGGGTTGGAAGGAGCCTTAAAATCATTTGGTCCAATATCCCCGTCATGGGCAGGGACACTTTCCACTAGACCAGGTTGCTCCAAGCCCCATCCAACCTGGCCTTGGACATTTCCAGGGATCCAGGGGCAGCCACAGCTTTTTTGGGTAACCTGTGCCAGGACGTCCCCACCCTCAAAGGGAAGAATTTCTTCCCAAAATCTGATCTAAATCTGCCCTCCTTCAGCTTCAGGTTATTCCTTGTCAAAAATCCCTCTCCAGCTCTCTTTTCTCTCTCCCTCCAGACCCCAAATTTACTTCTGTTTTGGGAGGTAGGAGCACAGTTACCCTGTTCTCTACTTCTACTAGCCCTGCAGATTTAAGCACAGCAGAAAAAGGTCAGCTTCCTCTCCAGATCTTTTTGGGTTGGCCTGTCCTTTTTTTTCCTGGTGGACAATTCATATATCCAAATGCTTCAGGAGCTCCCACGCCCTCCCTGCTCATCCAAGGCAGGCATCCACATTTTCAAACCACAGGTAGGGCCTTTGCCAAACAGCTTTTGTTGATTTTTTTTTTTTTTTTTCCAGTGGGATTCACACTGATTAAGCCTCCTGAACCTCTCTAAGTCTCCGGGCAGGTGGGACACTGCCCACAGCCCTTTGTGCTCTCCATTGAGGGCCTCACTGAACACTCCACATGTGGCTCATAAAGCTCTCCAGCTGTGCTGAGTCAGAGCCATTTGGAACATCTCTGCCTGCTAAGCTGAACAAGGCATCAAAGGCTCTGCCACCTTCCTGTTGCTTCCACAAGTTAAAAGAAATTTGACTGCTTGCCTTTCCTTGCCTTTACCCCAAAAGCTTCTCAGGAGGATCGTGACATGGTTTGACAGAATGATGGAGAAGGAGTCAGTGTGACGGGGAAAGTACAGTTCAATCTCAATTTCCTTCCTGCTCCCCTTGCCAGAGGCGTTGGTGATGTTCTGCCCATCTGGAGGCAGAGCTGTGGCTGTGCACAGCCCTGCCCCAGAGGCCTGGAGCTTGTAACTCAGCTGTACTACAACATCTCACCTACAGCAGCCCTCTGGCCCTTCCCTGGCACCTGCGTGTGCTGCTGTCTTGGCACACAGTACACATGCAAGCCTGAAGCTCCCCAGCAGCTCTAAAGCAGGCACAACATGGATGTGGAAAAGGCCAGGCTGAGGCACATCTGTGTCCTACAGCTGTGGGCAATGAAGGGTTAGTTTCTCTCCAGGCTCTGAAGGCACATCTCTGAAGCATCAGGCTATTTCTGCTCAGCATGTCTGATTTCAGATGAGAGCTCTGCTGTGGGATAGAGCTGGCATGTGGGATAAGAGGGAATGAAATTATACACAGGATATTTTGGTGCAGGGTTTCCTACACCTACTTCCATTGTCCTCCTCTGACTGAAGGCTCCATCTGGTTTGTTCATGGCTGGGCACAGAGGCTGGGGGGCAGCAGAAGGGGAAGCAAGGGCGAAGTTAAAGCAGGGTGCTGCAAAGGCTGTGTTTATAATACCTGCAGCTACAAGAGACTGACTTTTTGGTGGTTTGTTTTTTTAAAATTATATTTTTGGCTGGGTTTGGGTTTTTTTGTTGTAGGGTTTTTGGGGGGCATTTTTTTGGTTGGTTTGGCTTTTTGGTGTTTTTTGTTTGGGTTTTTTTGTTGGGTTTTTTTGGTTTTTGTTTTTTTTTTTTTTTTTGTTGGTTTTTTTTTTTTTTTTTTTTGTTGGTTTTTTTTTTTTTTTTTTTTGTTGGTTTTTTTTTTTTTTTTTTTTGTTGGTTTTTTTTTTTTTTTTTTTTGTTGGTTTTTTTTTTTTTTTTTTTTGTTGGTTTTTTTTTTTTTTTTTTTTGTTGGTTTTTTTTTTTTTTTTTTTTGGTTGGTTGATTTGATTTCTTTTGGGGTGGGGTTTTTTTGTTGTTGCTGTTGGTTGCCCATATATCAGCCCCTGGGCTCTCCCTTGTATCCACAGCCACTCTTGGCCAGGACTTTCATCTCCTCCATCCCACCCACCTCTCTGAACAGATGATGCCCAGAAGACAAAACTGCAGAATGTTATTATTATTGTTTCTATTATTATTAATGTTTGGAGCAAACAGGTTCTTTTTTCACCACCATGGCCGCGTGTAGAGGCGCAGTGACCACAACCAGGGACGATGCTCTGCAGCGTCTGTTGGGGCCAGCACTGCCCTGGCTCTGCCCCTGGGGCTGTCAGAGGAGCGTGGGTGGCAGCAGGGGGTCGGACGGAGCTGTCCTGAGCACGGCGCACAGGCGGCGGGGATGGCACCGCCTTCCTCCCCGCACTCGCGGACCTGGCCGAGCAGCGCAGCGGGCGCTGTCCGAGGTGCTGGGGACCCTTCCTGCCACACCGGGCTGGTGCGGGGACGGCGGAGGGGACTCTGCTGAGTCGGCCCCGGCTGTCGGGATGATGTGGCTCCAGCGGGAGCTGTCACGCTCCGCCACCGTGGCTCGTTTTTGCTGGCGGGCAGGAGCTCAGCCACGGACAGGCAAACCAAGGGGAGGGAAGCAGGGAGGAGAAGGGACAGGCGAGATAAATAGGTAGCGTGAGGATAATAAAGGAGGACAGCTGGCCTAGAAAACTCGAGAGATAAATTGGCAAGGGGAAAGAAAAATCCTGAAATTAATTCCAAAGCGTGAGGTTCCTGCTGAGCCCGCAGGAGAGAGGCACCTGGTGGCACCCACTTCATCTGTGGCTCCATGGTGCCGAGCATTCCTGGGGCCAGCACAGCCACACGATGGGCAGCTGCCACAGCCCTTCACAGCAGCAGGGTTAAAGCCATGGAAAAGCAGGTGGCTGCCCCCAGGAGGAGGGGACCTGCTCAGCAGGACAGGGGGGGCTGCTCAACCCATAGCACAGATTCATCAACCTGAGCCATGCCAAGTCTCTGGTGCCTGGAGGATGCAAACAGGGCTGGAGGGACCAGCACGGGCCTGTCTTTGCCTCCCTATTCCAGTCCTTTCCTTACCTTGCCTTATTTGAGACTCCAAACCCCAACAGAAGACCTGGGCAAGTGTCCCTGTACTGCCTTGGTGCAGCATTAAACCCCAGAGAGCTCTGTGGAGGCCAGAGATGAGGGCTTGCCACCCTCCCAGTTGGGCCACTGTGTCTACACAGAGCACCAGCAAAGCAGCTGAGGCTAAAGAATATTTTATCATTCAACTTCTGTGATGCACCACAGTACAAGATGTGGGAAGGTTCATTAACCTCTGCAGAAGCAAAGGCACCCAAAAATGCAGCTGCTGACCTGAGCAGGGTCTCACAGGAGGTCTGTGGCCCAGGCAGAGACAAATTTCTCTCTCAGCTCAGCATTTTTCCCGTGCAAATGAAGCTGGCACATAAACATACAGCACTGGTGTGTTCACAGATGGCATCAGGAAGCAAAGTTTCCCAAAGTTGCAAATGAAGATGGAGGGGAAGTTAGAACAGGATCAAACACAGGACCAGGGAGCAGCTTATGCTTTCCAGTTTGACAGAAAAACTACGAAAGAAAACAGAGCAGAGCCTTTATTCCCTTCCAGCCACCCTGTCCACAGGCCTCTCTCCCAGCATGGGAAAAGGCAGCTCACACTTAATCCTCCGCACTGATCCTCACACCGCTCCCTCCAGTGCCTGGGGCCTGGCTTGGAGAAGTGCAAACAGCCGCTACAAAGTCAGAGCTAAGTGGCAGCTTCCCATTTCCCCGGCTCTAATTGCCAGCTGAGCAGACGGTTAATCTCCCAGAACGTGCTGTGATAAGGGTGCTGCTGAGTCCCCGTAATTGCTTAAGAGCTGCCATCGAGGATGCCGGGAATTGCCCAATTATTCTCCCCGGTTCCTCCACACCCCGCGTTTCCTCCCTTCCCCTCTCTTAAGTTTTGTAAATCAAAAAAGAGCTGCTTTTCTTTTCTTTTTTTTTTTTCCCCTCTATTTAACAGCTGGCACAGGATTTCTCAGCGGTTCAGTAGGGATGAAGAGATTATATCTGGGCTGGCTAATCCTGTGTGGGCAGGGAGAAGAAAATGGGGGGAGCAGCAGTGGGGATCCCAGTGGATGCAAAGGGGAGGGAAGGCTGCACTCACAGGTGATGGCTTGAACAGAATTCATCTCAGCAAGCCAACACCGGCCCTGAGTACAAATCACATTCCATTTCCAGCTCCTCAATGGCTCTATTGGGTAATAAATCAACTCCTAGTCCGAGCTGGCTGAAGCATTCACACTCTCACAGTTACCTTATTCAGTGCTGAGAAGTTGAAACCTTCTTGCCAAGGCCAGCAGGCTGAGGGAAGTCAAATATCCAAATCCCCTCAGAGCTCAGCAGTGAAAAACAAAACAAAAAACCAAGAAAACAAAAAAAGCCAAAGCCCACAAGACAGAAAACAAGTCCCTGAACTGCAGATCACCTGCACATCTCCATTTGTTCAGCTGCTTTTCTCTAGATGATGCAGTGGGCCATGAAGTCATCTGGTATCGTGAGAGATGCAAACAAGCCAGGCCAGTGTCTAATCCAATGCTGATCTGCACACACAGGCAGCAGGACTCAGCTCCCAGCCCTTGGCTATCTTTGCAGCTGCTTAAAGCTTGGTTTTCTCCCTAACTGCTTCATGACTGTCCCTTAGATGCCACTTTTGAGCCCTAGAATGGCAGCTCTTCTTTGAACTTACAACACAGGCAGAAGTCTTTAATGCCACCAGAAGGACTGAGGGATTCAAAGTCCATTAAATTTTTATGGGATCAGGGCTGTCCTACTGTAAAGAGTTCCTAGAAGTTTGGATACAAACACATTAAAGATGCAGCACCTCCTGTAGCACGCCCAGTCTGGACAACCAGGTGGGTCTGGGTTCTTTTTTGTGCTCTGCACTGCCAGGTCATGTCCTAACCCAGCTACAAGGCACAGTAACCACAGCATCTCTACCTCCAGCACATCTGGAAGTGGCTCTCCACCTCACAGCCCATTCCTCCTATTCTCCCCGTTCCAGACTTAGAAGCCACCAGGTAGAACGAGTGTAGTGCCAATTCCTGCACTGGTTTAGTGCTGGAAACCTCTCAGTGTCCCCTCTCAGCTGGATGTGAGCTAACACTGACCCCAAAGCCACTGAACACAAATCCACCCTATCCCACTCATGGCAAGCTGGAAAGGGAGATGAACCAACAGAGGATGGAGATTCTCAGCAAGAGGGGGGAAAATGGAGCAGAACAGGAGAAAAGATGACTTAAAATCCCACAGTGTGCCTTCAAGTCAATGAGTATCACACCTCATGCTGCAGGAGAAGAGTCAGGGATCACTGAGGCAGATCTGAGCTAGAAGTTAATTTCCTGAGTGGGTAATAGGCTGGTAAATAAGATAATGTCAGATTTGCTGATCCCTTAATACCCACACATCCACTCATAGCTATTACACTTTGATATAAGCTGTAATTTGACATATAAACAAAAGTATAACAATGAACACAGAACTACAGTGATTAACAAGACTACAATTAGGTGGAACATCTAATTCACAGCTCTGGTGGCTGTTGGTGACCACCTGAGCAGATTTTCTCACCAGTGATATTTTCCATCTTTCTTCACTCTTGCTGTGATATGGCGGGTTGTGACTGCATAGTTAAAGTTGCATGCCATAACTTCAATAAAATTACAGATAGATATTTGAGGTATTGTGCATATTCCCTATAAATAGAGAATCACAAAGGCCACTCATGCAAACACATCCATTCCCAACACATCCAAGTACAGCCTCCGAGGTCTCTCTGGGATGTATTTCAAAATGACAAACATTTTGTTCAGTGTCAAGACAAATGTCTTGGGTCTTATCAGTGCTACATTCACAAATAAATCCTTGCTGTTTCTGCACAACACATGTGGCAGCAGCGACAGCCATTTGTTCCCATTTCTCTGGGCCTGTACTCCAGGTACCAACAGAGTACAGTTCCATGCTGATTCAATCCCAATGCAATGACTGGGTTTATAGAATCATTTAGGCTAGAAAACACCTCTAAAATCATCAAGTCCAACCATTAAACATTGCATGGAGTTAAGATCAAAGCTGTGGCCCTACTTCTGATGGGGTCATAAGTGAAGTTTAGTAGATACCACCAAGATAGGAAATACTTTTTGAATTAAAATAAATATTTTTAAAATACTATTTGAATTAAAATAAATATTTTTGAAATACTTTTCGAGCTGAAATTATTTACCCAAATTACTTTTTGAAACTCAGTGGGTAAGGTGCCCTCATCACCTTCCCTTATTGCTGTAGTGGATTGCAACTGAGCTTGGATAGATCTGAGAGCTATGGAAACATTATTCTGGGTGATGCCAAGTACATTTACAATTAGGTGGGGGTCCTTTTCATTAATTCTTTGCCATTTAGACAATATACCAGCCAAGAGACATCAACTAGTTCCTAATACCAACAAAGAAGGTTTTAACAGGTGTTCTTGCTCATACAAATCACTTGTTGCCAAGCTTAATTTATTTTCCAAAACTTCAGTATTGTGCTGTTTATTTAATACTCCTAATCCTGTTCCTGGGATGCCAATCACACCTCTCCTGGCTCGTTTTAGAGAAGTGAGGGTTCACCTGTGCAACTCTGAACAGCCCTGTGCAGATGTATTTAGGAATGATAAGCAGCAGGTTTAAGTGCAGAGATATTAACCTACAGTGACAGTTCCATGGGCCTGAGGCCCCACAATGGATTAAGGATCACTTGTTGCTGGCCTGTCTTTTTAATACCATTGGGCTCAATTTCAGAAATCTGTGAGTTAAGATTACAACAGGTCCAAGAGGTAGTAGGATACATTGTGGGGGTTAAGGTGGTTTTTGCTGTGCAGATATAAACAATCCTAGTTTAAATGCAATTATAATCTCCAAGATAAATTGTGTCTGATACTATTTCTCTTCCCAGGTATTCTTCTGATGTAATACTCCTTGAACAGCTACCAGCCTGGTTATATCTATACCCCTTTTCAAAGGAACCACATTGCAAACTAAGCAAGTAAATTTCCACTTCATTTTTGAGGGGCTGTCTTTCACATATTGTGCTTACATTTCCCTCTGCCAAATCCACATTAATGGGTGGGACTCCTAAATTTGTACAATTACAGCTTGCTTTTTAGTGATTGTCATTGCAATGCACTCAGGCTTTTAAACATGATTACAACCATTACCATATTGATTTGTACAAATAAAAGACCTGGGGGTTTTCACCCCATGCATCAGGCTTGTTGATGGATAAACTAGATCTGGATCAAATGTCTGGGTTCTGGGATTTTGGTATAACCCAGTGTGGGTCCTGGAAAGGGAAATAGGACAAATCCCAGTGGGGAGACTCCAAACTAGTTACCCCTTCTAGTGAGTGGCTCAGGTGTATCCACACAACATTAATGTGATGTTCAGCTCCACTGTTGTCTTTTGGTTGGTCTCTTTTCATAATGGGATAGAGTTTTAAAAGAGCAGGGGTTCCACCTTCAAGGCCTGGGGGTCAGTGGGAGTTGAGACAGGGTTAAAAGTTGCTCAATTAATATATAGGGATAGTACTGGTTTGTCTCATTCCCAAGGGTCTATTTCCTTGCACAGTAAGCTGTTCAGTGTGTGATGGAATGTAATTCCTTGTTAGAATCTGATTCCCTTGATTAAAAACACCCCTGGTCCCAAAAAACCACCTCTGCTTCACCTTGGGCTTCATATAATCTCCCCTAATCAAAGAGACACACCACAAATATCCAGTTCCACTCTTGCCAGGCTTCTGGCCATATTTTTCTTGCAAATTATCCAGTTGAAGAGGGTCCCACAGAATGGTTCTGGTGGTATTTCTTTGGTTACCCCCTTGGGCCCAAGAGACACTCCAATTTTAATAAGAGGGGCCACCTTAAACTACA
Organism: Promerops cafer; assembly: GCA_013398275.1. Taxonomy (NCBI): domain Eukaryota; kingdom Metazoa; phylum Chordata; class Aves; order Passeriformes; family Nectariniidae; genus Promerops; species Promerops cafer. Next base: position 1,100,423 of record VZSE01009563.1, read on the forward strand.
ATTCACCTAATTCACTCTCTTCACTACTCTCATCCCTAAATTCCCAGTCAGGGTCCCTTCCATATATCTCCATCCCAATCTTCTGGGGATGCAATTAATTAATGGATCTTTGTGACCTAATAGATCATAAATTCTAATCTGTCCTCTACTCTTTTTCCTTCCCCCCACCCCAGTTGTTTCTGCAATTGTTCTATTCAGAGATAACAGCTCTTTTTGTCACTTCCTTTGTTCAAACTCATCTTGTAACATTCTCATTTCCTTTTCTTTGTATTCCTTACAATGGCACGCTGCTTCCAAACACATTTACAACATCTTGCATATTACTTCCTTTTCTTTACCATTTTTCAGTCTCTCTCATACAGTTTAACTGTTCCTCTATCTTTACTCCAATTACACTGATTTTTCAACACTCAGTCCTCAAAAAGTCTTGGAGAAGATCTTATTCCATGCCACTAATTGAATCTGCCACCCTACTGACTGGAGCAATTTTGTCACAGGAGAAGAGAGATCACTCAGGTGGATCTGAGCTCATAGTCTGTGGAGTTCTAATCAGCAGATTTAGGCATGCAAATCTCAGTCCTGCCTTCCACCTGCAAACAGCAGAGACGGCCTCAAAGGCTGAACATGACCACACCACCAAGTGACAGGAGGCTTTTGTGCTTACCCAGCCAGGCTTCTCTGGCTTCTCTTCGCACTGGGACAGCAACACAGGATGTCCCCAGAAGCTCTCTGGAGACAAAACAAACCAGGAGAAGAGGAGTGCAGAGGTGTGGAGGGCACCCATCCCAAGTCAGGCTGCCCTTTCCTCCCCCCACATGTCCCCAGAACCCACAGCATCTGCAGCTGCTCTGGAATGGGATCATCCCAGGAAGAGTCCCCAGCTCCAACCATGGCCCAAGGAATGCAATCCCATTGCTGTGCTCATCCCAGAGCTGTCACATTCCATAAGAACAACAGAATTCATTCCCATCCAACCCCCTGCAAAACAGCCCTTTCCCATCCCCAAGGGTTTTCCCAGTTTTCTCCTGCAGAGAAGCCAAACTCAGCACAAAACCAACCAAAATCCCAGAATTCCAGCTGCCCTTGCATCCTTCAAGGGATCTTGGAGCATAATTCCTACCACCCACTGGATAAGGAAGGGAGAACAGGAATTCCAAAATCAGGAAATCATTTAGAACCTCAGAACAACAATAAAACCCTAAAATAGGAGCCACACCTTGTTTAGGATTCCTTTCCATAGCCACAACCTTTGGAAAATCCACCTGTACCTCCCAAATCCAAGTGCTTGGAAGTTTGGGAATTACTTCTAGGTGGCAGCAGCTCCACAGCCCCAGTCCCACCCCTTTTCCCAGAACATGGATTCCTATCCAAAATTGCCTGGGGCCCCTTGCACCCCAAAGAAAACACCAGGAGGTGACAGAAATGCTTCTCTTTATTGGGATTGGGATCACTGGGACATTCCCAGAGGACAGAGCCTTTTCTGGCACATTCGCAGGAGCATTCCCAGGACAGTCAGGCTCAGCAGAGCGGCTGCTGTCAGCAGGAGGCCCTGGACCACCACAGGAATCCCACCAGCAGCACCTGCAAGAGACAAAAACATCTCAAAACTCATTCACTGGCTTCCCAGCCTCCATCCACTCCTTGGGAACCTTTGGGAAAGAGCCCATAGAGCAGCTCTGAGGGACTGTTCCAGAGAGTCCCTTTCTAAAATCCCTGGGAATTCGCAGTGGGATCAACGCCTGGGTGAGGCCTGGAGACACAACCCCACAAAGACCCCACAACAACCCCTACCCTGAAGGCTGTTCCCAGCTGATCCTGGACTTCCAGAGGGGCTCATTGATCCCTGAGCTGGCTCCAGGATTAGCAGGGGTCCCACGGAGACATCGGCCTCAGTTGGCCCTGAGGGCCCACCTGGAAAAAGATGGGAATGAGTACCCAGGAGAGGGAATTCCTGCTTGGGCTGGAATTTGGAAATTACAGGAAGATGGACACCAGAAGAACAAAACTCCAGGGGTTTTAAATGCAAGGACACAGTCAGGATAGAAAAATGGAATGGTTTGGGACAGAAGGGACCTCAAAGCCCCTCTAAGTGCCATGGGCAGGGACACATCCCACTATCCCAGGTGGCTCCAGCCTGGCCTGGGACGCTTCCAGAGATAAACAACGGTGCCAGGACCTCCCCACTCACACATATTTTTTTTTCCCAATATCCCCCCTCTTTCCTTTTAAAATCCCTTCCCTAAGGAGAGGAGCCGGGATCGTCCTAAAATTGTGCCAAAACCCCATCCCCCAAGCCCGAGGGGCCCTGGGGACACTTTTTGGGACACACCTCTCTGGCCGGGGCCGTCCCTCCTCACGCGCCTGCCCATCCGTGCGGCCGGAGCGCGGAATTCCCGGGAATCTCCTCCAGGAGAGGGACAGCTGCCGGTATCACAGCAGCTACAGATGGCCGCGGTGCCCTCCAAAGGTGCCCACCTGGAACAGAGTCACCTGTGACCCCCCTGCAGCGGGCGGGGGCGGGTCCCCTCCCCTCACCAGGGACACTCACAGGCCGCTGGCTTTGCTGAAGGAACAAGCTTTATTCCGGGGATTCGGGGCTTGAGCCGCCGGGGACACCCGCAGGTGGCAGCTGATGTATAGCTGGCAGAGGAAGTCAAGGAAAATTCGTTAATCTTGGCGATTTTAGGGCTTTTTTTCCATGGAGAAACCGAGGAAGGAGAAGGGGTGGAAACAACACCTCACCAAATTCCCGGCGTCTCCGGCGAATTTGAAAGCGTCCAGCAGGAACCGCAGCGACTCCGGCCGGGGCCGCGGGGACACAAAGGCTGAGCCAGTGTCCTCTGCCCTGCTGTCCACCAGGCACCTGGAGAAGGGCTGGGAATCATTCGGGATCCTCCACAGCAATCTGGGATTCTCCAGCCAGCCCCAGAACCCAGCCTTACCCGCCCAGGTCGATGAAGGCGTAGCGGGGGGACGAGCTCCTGTCGGGAGTCGCGGTGGCCACGCACTGATCCACAAAGAGCCGCAGGGGCACGTGGCCCTCCGAGGTGACATCGGCCTGGAAGCGGAGGCTGTCCCCAAGCCGGAAGCCATTGGAGAGCCTCTCGCTGTTCCAGTCATCTGGAATGCAGATCCCAGGGAACGGGGTCACTTTGGGGACTTCCAGGGAGCATGGGACCTCTTAAATGTGCGGCAACCCCCACGGGGTGGATTAGCCTACACTGGGGCCCCCAGGAGCCACCAGGAACGGGGAGCTGAGGGACACGAGGCCACCAGGGCTGCACCCACCGTCCATGAGACGCAGGGAGAACCGGAGCCGCTCCTCTGCTGCCACCGTGGAGCGGAAGGGGGCCCATGTGGGGTGCACGGCACCGCTGCTCACGTTGCTCCTCCTAAAGGAAAGCAATGGGAATTGCCTGGGGTGGCACCGGCACCTCAGGGCCATGGCAGCACGGGGACAGCCCCCACCACTCACCTGGGGTAGTGACACTCAATGGGGACCTCGGCCGGGGTGGCCCTCACGATAAGAGGGTTGCCAGAACGGGTGGGTTTGTAGAACAGGGTGGTTCTGTAGATCAGGGAGTCCGGGGTCACCTGGAAGGAGGATTTGGGGGAGGAGAAAAATCAGGAAAACGAACTCGGCACCAGCAGAGATTGTGCCGGGACACAGAGGCCACATTCCTGATCCTACAGCACACCACGGAGCTTTGTGCTGGCATCCCAACAAGGTGGCAGCTTGAAGAAGGTCACAGAGCCTCCAGGACTTGTGCGCAGCACCTCAGGACCCATTAACCCATAAATTCCTGCATCCAATCCCAAACCCACTACCGAGTGTGTGCCACATCCAGGATATCCATACCCCAAAATCCACCCCTGCTCTGGGCACTCCTCACTCCAAACCCGCCAGCACCAGGGCACCTCTGGGGTGACACCTTCACCCCGGTGCCACTCACCTGCAGGGTGCTGCCACACTCGTGCAGCGCGGCCACGAAGGTAACAAACGCCTGGGCTGGGTTTGGGGACAGGGGCGGGCAGGAGGCTGTGCCCAGACTCAGCTCCGCTGCCCGCACCGGGCGCCCCGTGCCAAAGAGGTCCCTGCGCACGGTGACCGCCAGCTGCCCCTCCTGGCACCGCACGGCCACCGCTGGGCGCGGGGACAGCGCCCGCAGCTGCGACAAATCCACCCGCGCCCAGGGCTGCGACCCGGCGGGGACGCGGCTCCGGGAGGAGTCACCCCGCAGCCGCCACGTCCCCGAATTCCTCGGGGGAAAGCCCCAGGGATCAGAGGATGCGGCCGAAGCCAACACCCAGCAGAGCAGAGCGACCCAAAACCGGCTCCTAAACCCCATCCTAGCCCCAGGAAAAGCAGCGCGTGGAAAAGGGGCTGCTCGGGAGCTTTTTATGGGAGCATCCCGGGGGCTCTCCGCCGGGATAACGGGATCCAGCTGGGGATTCCACTCGGGATAACGGGATACAGCTGGGAGATCCCACTCGGGATAACGGGATCCAGCTGGGTGCATCCCTCCCCCTGCAGCCGGGAATTGTCCCGTTTTTCCCATGTCCTGCTCGGCTGCGGTGGCATCAATGTCACCCGTGTCCTCCTCGCTCCCTGAGCCGGAGCCGATTGTGGCCAGCGAGGCTCTCCCGGACATTTCCCCCCGATCGTCCCAGGAATTCCCCAAAATCCAGGCGGTGCATTCAGAACTGGGGACGTGCCAAACCCACCCGGGCGCTTTGGGATCGGCCCGTGCCCGATTTCCCTGGAATTGCGCCTGGCTAATAAGGGCACCACAACGAGTTCATTTACATGGCAAACAGAGGGGCAGAGCCGGTCAGGGACCGGCAGGCGGAATCCAGAGATTAATTAGCCTGCGGGTGTAAATTGCGCTGATTGGCACCGCCGCTGGTGGGCACAGGAGGGTGACAACGGCCCTGCGCAGCTGCGAGAGGGGCTAGGGACACTCAGGGGAGTGGCATGGCCCGGCCAGGGCGTCCCCGTGCCCTGCGGGCATTCCCGGAGAATTCCCACTCCTCATCCATGGGGATGGGAGAGCTGGGAGGGATTTTGGCCTCGGGGTTTTTTCCTGGTGGGTTTTTTTACCGGGAAAAGGGGCTGGAGCATTTATCTCCCTCTTCCAGGACCTATGGGGTGGACTTGGGATGAGGGGACCCACTCTGGTCACTTGTAGGGGATGAGCCAAGCTCTGACCTAGCCCGAATTCCTGATGGCAATTCTCCTGTCAGGTCCTGCTGTCCCCTGCAGCATCCATAATGCCACTGCCACATTTCCACATCTCCCTCTGGCACCATGCCGGTATCCTGGCATCGTCCTGGGTGTTTTTAGGGATGATGAATAAATGATGGGACACAGAAAACTTCTCCAGGCCTCTCCATGAATTCTGCAGGAATGGGGCAGCTCCCAGCCCGGCTCATCCTGAAGCTGCCCTGGAATGCTTTATCCAGGGGGATGCGGCTGCTTGGGGGGCTCCAGAGGGATCCAGAGGGATGAAAGGGGATGTTCCTGCTTCCCACAGCCCCATTCCCCATCCCAACATCAGGAATGGCCCTGGAAATCCAGGATTTGATCCACCCAACCTCTGTGGAACCCAGGTCTCCAGGGATAAGTGCCTGCTCCCAAAGCCTTGTTCATGCTATTCCAGAGGGAAGGATCCAGGATCCTGAAGAGCCTTGCACAGCCCCATCCCACACTTTTCCTCTCCAGTGTGGATTTCTCACCCCATGGAACAGCTCAGCACCTTTGCAGGTGAAGGTCCCAGCCCTGTGGGTCACTCTGTGGTCAGTGTAACAGCCCCAAGAGATCTTCCACCCTGAAAGGTGCCTCCATCTCCAGAGCAGCCAAGTCCTGCACCAAGGGCTCACTCGGGTGGATGCAGGAGCAGTGTTCTGCCCAGGATGAAAAGACCACAGCCCTTTCATTTTGTACAAACACAGCTGAGCCCAGCAGGAGCCGAGCCCTCCCTGAGCCGTGTCCTGCTGCCCTCCAGCCCAGGGGCGTTTCTGCACTCCTGCTCCTGGGCAATGCTCCGGAGAACCGGCCCTGCACTGCCGCTGCCTCCTCTTGCCACGCAGAGCCGAGGGCTCTTCCTTATGGATATTACACTTGGCTGACCCTCGGGAGCTCCACTAAGCCTCTCCACAGCTGCTCCTCGTGCAGAAGCCCGTGTGTGGGGCAGCAGTAAGGCAGGAGACCATATGCTCCAGCACGGGGACAATGAGCCACTCACTGAGACAGCGCGGCTGTGATGGGCCATTGTCATAGCTGATGGCACGAGGACTCTGGGGGAGCAGATTTTCACAGCAGATAAGCCCTAATGAACAGAGAAATAACTCCCCGTGATGAGGGAGATGTACAGAGTTCCAAAAGCCACGGTCCTGCGAGGAAGGAAACAGTTGATTGCCAGCAAGCAGCAAGGCCACAAAGCAGTACCAGGGCAGCAGAGCTGAGAAAGTGAATCTTCCTGCTGGCCTGGAGGGCAGAGAAATGAGGCAACACTTCAGTGGAGGAGGAGGAATAAGAGCACAAGGAGTGGTAGTGGAGCAGAACAGGCTCAGAGGGCTGGGGGCTGCACATTTGCCCTGATGCTGCAGCTTCACTGCTGCAGAGAGAGCCAGAAAACCATGCAGCTAAAATGCATCTCCTGCAGCATCCAGAATCCCCTGTAGAGGGGAAACTGAGGCATGGAGCCAAGGAGTCATTCCTGCAGAGCTGGGCACCTCCACACTATGGAAAAGAAAACTTTGAGCCTCAGTATTGATATTTGCAGCTCACAAGCTGGTTCCCATAAGGAAACTGTCGTCTAATATTGGCTTGAGCCCATGCCACAGCCTTCCCCACTGCCACAGGAACTGCTGCCGAGCCACCTTGTATTAGAATTTACTACAGCTCTGCCTGGAAGCCTGCCCTGTGCTTTCTATTTTTAGCTGTAGGCAGACCTATTCATATCAGCCAGGTCCTTTCATAGCTTTGGTGCAGTAATTCAGGGACATGCATGAAGCCAGGTTCTCAGCTTTGAGGACAGCTCACCAGGATAAATAATAAAACCATGATCTGAGTGGTCTCAAGGCTGGGGAGACACAGGGTGTGCTTTGCTAAAGGCATTCTAATCACACAATTATTCCACAGGATCATACCACTGCTTAGGTGTAGAGCAAAGCAGCGGCTTGAATGTGATTTACCAGCTCATAAACTGCAAGGAAGGCAGGAGAAATGGGATGAGAGAGAGGAAAGGTCCAGGGGAAGTAGAAACAGCTCCACAAGGTTCCACACCAGTGGTGGTTTCCCTGCCTGTTAATTATTTTGTCTTAAAATGCTTTTAGAAGGGAGGAACTTCATTAGTGCTCAACACAGGACAAGTAAAAAATGCGTGCTTTTACAGCTGGCCACAGTAAACATACGGAGGGTAAATCTCAGAGGCCTGCAATAACTCAGGGTGATTTGAGTAAACCAATGCAGCAGCAAGACACAGATGTTTGGTGATGGAGCTCCCAATCAGCCAGACCTTGTTCTAATGATACTTCATCACACTTCCTCCTTCACATGCGTGACAGCACGTGCCAGATCTACTCAGGTAACTGACAGTGTGACAAATAAAAGCTCTCAGCAGTGAGACTGATACACACCTCCTCCTCGAGAGTACTGATGTTGCCCACTGATATCATCACTACACTTTGTGGCAGCTAAACTCAACCTTGACAGAGGAAACCTGAGCACACACCCAGCCCCAAGGCAGCTCTTCCCCCTGCTTGGAGGAGAGCCACAGCCAGACCCTGCCAGTCCAGCTGGCAGGCATTTCTATGGGTAATATCTGTGGGTTTAATCCCACCCGTTTTTACAAGAAGGAAACACCTCACAGAGCAGTTAAGTGGGATTTATCCTTCCTGGCTGCAGTGCTGATTCCTGCTCCTGTCTGCAGCAAGCAAGGAGCCTGAGGCTCTTCTGCTGCAGGGTGCTGCAGTCAAAGAGGTGCCAGGAGGGTCTCCATGCTTGCACATGCTGCTGGTCACCATCCACTGCCCTTGGTCACTCAGGATGGCACTTGCTGAAGGCAGCCCCAGCCCTCCTGCCCTGAGGTGTCAGCAGAGCAGATGGAACAAATGGGTAAATGCTGCTTCTCCCATCCACGCACTTTCCAGGAGAAGCAGTGTCAAATTAATGGACAAAAACAGCCCGAAACAAAACAACAAGGTGTGTGTGAGCATATTAAGTCCTTTTCCATCCCCACTTTATGCTTGAGCTGCTACCTTGAGACTGACACAGAAGCCAATGTGCCATTTGCTTCACACAGCTCCTGGGATCTCTGTGGCACTGTTTATGCTTGGATAACTCAACTTCTGGAGGCCATTAGGCAGGGTAATTTCACCAGTTCCTAAGCAAATGCCTGAAGGGGTCCTCTCAAAACCAGTTCAGCACAGCTGAAATATGGAGGAAATGTTAGTTTGAATCCTAAGGAGAAATGTAATGATTGCTTTGTAGTAAAGCACATTCAAATCAGCCCCACTTTGGCTGATCAAGGCACACTCTCATCAGCACTCTCCAAGAAGAAATACTTCTGATCCAGAAAGTGAGCTTAACATCTTTGTGGAAGAGTTTTCATCAACTGACAACACCTATTTTGGGAAAAATTAGCTCACAGCATCACTCAGGTGCAGACTTTAAAACAAGGGCATTTTTTTTTTATTTTCTAATTTTTCCCCCTTTTTTTTTCTTTTTTTTATTTTTTGAAAAGGCACTTTCCATTTGATGGGCCCACCTCCACTGAGATGCCAGCTGGCCAAACACATCTGGGAGCTGTGGCCTGTTTATTCATCAACGTGTTGGTGAAAACAGGGCTCTGCAGAGCAGTTTCCACATCTGTGTGTGGGTGCTGAGTCCTTACCACGGTGGTTGGAACTGATCTGAGTTGGCAGGGCTCAGGAAATTGGGATGAGCCCTTGAAAAGCCTGGAAGTAACAAGGCCCTGGGTCATCCAGGCCCAGTAGTGCAGCACAGAGGGCGAAAACATAGAGTAACCATTCTGGGAACAAGGAACCAGGGTAAGTGCCACTGGTGTCACCAGTTCAGCAGCACCTCGAGGAGGAACTAAGTGAGAAATCCAAAGGAAACGCTCTGGGTTCACTGGCAACTTGTGAAGCAGGCAGGAGAAACAGTCCCTGGTGGGGTGTCTGTACTTATGTCCCCAGGAGGACACAGGTGTCAGGACGGATGGTTCCCAGCCCCTGCTGGGTGATAATGCAGCTCTGGAAGTGGCAGTAGCTGGAAATTTGTTGGATATTATTGTGTTGAGGTGCAGGTCCTCCTCAGCAATGTTTCACACAGGAGGATGGGTGTGCTCCTCACTCTGCCTTGGAAACGGGAAAACAGAAGCAGAGAGCTGCAGCAATGGGTGAAAACAGCCAAGCTTATCCCATTGCTGATGGATCTGAGCCTGAGCCTGCAGGCTGTGTCCTCCAGCTCCATACCTGTTCCTCTGCCCAGCCAGGCACCTGCAAAGGATTCTTTCCTCTAGTCCCATCTCTCCTTTCACACCCTGGCTTTGCCACCTGTGCCAAAGAGGACAGGAGGCAGGTGGCTTGTTAGAAACTGTCTCTGCACCATCCAAACTTGTGAATATGCAATGTGCATTGCATTTTGATAGAGGTCTGGGGACCTGACAGAATTAATTAAAAGAGAAGGAGGCAGGACAAGTATGAAAAGTGCTTGTGAAGAGCAGTAGGCCAGGGTGTATCAGCAAAGGCTGAGGGAGATGCAGGAAGAAAGCAGGGGGCTATCAGTGCTGCCATGGCCATCTTATCCAGGCACAGACTGGTACTTGGCCTTGGCAGCTGCCAGCACTTGCATGCACTCCTCTGTGCGTGTTCCTGTGTGTGATGGCACACAGATGTTCGGCTAACGAGTGTCAGAGCTGTGCCCTGGACCTGCTCAGGCAGAAGCATATGCCAGCAGAGAGCAGGAAACAAACCCCAAGAAACCCAGTTTCCTCTGGCTGCGGGACAAAGTGTGAGGCTGGCAGCCAGTCCTGCCCAGTGCCCTTGGGCTGAGTGTCCCTGCAGAGGAACCTGTTCAGGTGGAGGTGTCTGTCCAGGTGTCTGTCCATGCCTTTGAACAAAGGGTTCTATCAAGAAAAATCCCCTCATATGCAAGTTTGGGTGGAACTCAAAAATCCCTGGTCCCCTCCACAAAGGGGATTCTTTGCCCCTGGCAAGCTCAAACCTTTGCCCCCAAGCAGTGAGTGAGGAAGGAGGACTTGGCCCCTTACTTTGATCTCCTCTCCCGGGGGCTGTGCTGTCCCCAGTGCAGAGGGGCTGCTGTTACTGGCTGGGGAGCTCAGCTCCCAGCTCCAAGGATAGCACAGAGCGTGATTTGCCTTTGGTAACTCCTACCTACCTTCCCCTGATGTTTAGGGGCTGCTTCATCTGCATGGCATTTTTTCATCTTTAGCACTGACAATCCTCTGATACCGCCTGTGCTTTTCTTTGACTCTAACCAGAGCCCTGAAGTTGTTTCTCATACCAAACATTCCCAGTCAATCTGATTTTTAGAAAACACAGCGTGTCTGGGGAGAAACCTGCAAAATATAGAACACATTTCCCATTTGCATCCAAATGTTGAAAAATCCCATCACTCCTCTATGGCACATCATATCAGCACTACACCCGCCATGAAATATTCATGGCCATTTATTATGATGTTGTTTATTATCTTCATAAAACTTTCCAGCAATCAGTTTCTTTATTTGCTCAGCCTGCAGCATGGATGGGTGCTTTTGTGTCTCCTTCAGTGCTGGCAGTGTTTGAATTAATCCAGAGCTCTCTCACCATAAGAACGACACCACTGCTATCCTAAGCTCAGTCCATCCCAAGCTGCTTGTGGCATCAACAGAGCACTAATTATGAAATGTAGGGTGACCATGATATACTCTGCCTGTATTAGGTTCCTGGAATGGAATGAAATTCAATCCAAGACTGACTTCCTGAGCCCAGTGGGATAGCACAGGGAGCAGAGGAATTAGACAGTGCTGCTTGGGTTAGGAGGGCAGTGGGACACAGCGCTGGTCTCACCATCCCTGCATCCTCCCCAAAAAAGAGAAGGGAAGCACTCAGTGAGGACAGCTCCTGAGGGCTTTATGGCAACTGCCAGGTTAATGTTAATGTAAGCTGCTAAAAGATTTTCAAGTGGTTTAGTTTTCCAGTTCCTCCTTGGCACCCTGAGGGTCTGCTGCTGGAAGAACAGACCTGAATCACCTCTGCAACCACAAAGTCCCCTCCTGGCAACAAAGCAGAGGCAAGGGCTGAACCTGGAGGGAGCGTGTGAGAAAGAGAGAGATACTTTCTGGAACAGATTCAGTGTCTTTATAACAGTTCTTTATAGCAGGACACTTTGTAAGAGTGCCCATTCTGAAAACCTTTTATTCCTCCTGCCAGAGCTTGCGAGCCCTGCCCTTTCTGTGAGGAGGGGAGTAAAAAAAGATCTCTGAGGACAGTAAGAGCAAGAGCTCTCCTTTCACAGGGATTGCAAAGCTGAGTCTCAGTGGAGTGACCTTGATACAACCTCTTGCTTCAAACACAGCAAACATTTCTGTGTTGAACAAACAGCTGCAAGACGATTCAGGCTCCTCTCTTGCCAATGCACTGGCACTGCTTTTCCCCAGAGCACAGTGTCTTCCAAAAGCAAACTGCATCAGCCTTAGAAAAATAAATAAATCTACTTTTCACATAATTTCATCTTCTGATAACAGTAATGAACTCAGTCTGAGGCATTACTGGGAATTAATGACTGCCTGCCCCCTGACTCACCAGCTCTTCCCAGGCTAAATTCCCAGAAACCACACATCACGGGTAAGCTGGAAATAAAGACATTATCCAGAACCCTGGGGCAAATATCCAGCATGCCAGTGCCACCTGGAAGCCTGGGAATGGAGGTGAGCTCCCAGACAAACATGCTGCTCCTCCCTGATGGCTCACTGGGGGCAAGCACTCTGAGCTGCTTCCTGGGGCTGCCTGCATGATCCCAGCCCTGGTTCTGCGTCACTCCTCCCAAATAAGTCTGAAAGCAGCACACCACTCTTGGGGAACTGCTCCTGTGGGTAATTAAACTCCCACTGTGTGCCTTACCTTTAACCTTTTTTCCTGGCTAACTCTCACGATGCTCTTGTCTGAGAGATTAAAGGGCCTCTCCGAAGCTGCCCCTGGATGCAGGCACTTCCAGACCATTATCACATCACCTTTAACCTGCTCTTAATAAACTAAAAGAAGATGTTTCATTACTGAAGCCAAGCTCTGCAGCTCACACCTGCTTGGCAGTTAGAAACCATTGTGTCACATACATCAAGCCTTTTGGACTTTGTGCCTTTCAGATCACACAGCTTTCAGTGGGGAGAAGAAGAGCTGGTAAAATTGGCATATCTATATATTTATTTAAATATCTAGATTTCCTGCTCTCCCAGTTGCAAATGTAAATTTTGTGTACTTAGATCCAGTAATTAGGGTTAATGACTGAAGAGCATTTGGAAATAGTGCAATTTGTGAAGTCCTCCATCAGAAAGGATTGATTAGGTTTGCTTCTTCTTTTGAAAAATACAAATTTCTGTCACCAGCTATTCATTGGACATGTCTCTCTGGGCTGCTTGTCTCAAGAAATTTAATTAAATTTAGTTAAATTTAGTTAGATTTAGTTATCATGTATTAATCAAAGGCCATGCTCAGATTTCTGTGAGTTCCAGCATTCCACTGGCAGAACAGGTAGAGGTATGGCCAAGAGTGGAATATGTTTTAATCTGGAGGAAATACAGCTGCTACATCAAACCAAAAGGCTGGGCAGCTCCACTCCAGCCCGTAGCTAAATTCATTTACTGTTGGGTCTCCCTTTTGCTGGAGTCATCCATCCAAACCACTTTTTCTCCAAGGACAATTGCTGTGCAGTGTGGGCAGTGCAGGAAAGAGATTTGTCTCCTGACAGATTATCCCCAGGGAGAACCAGCGCAACGCTCCAGGGCCTTGGAGAAGACGAGGCCTGAAAAATAATTCTGCATTACAAACGTGTTCTTCTTCCCCTCCAGAGGCACCAGCCCTGCCCTTGGGCCCCTCAGGGCAGAGCTGGGCACACAGGGGCTCCCAGACCAGCACCCATCCGTCTGTGGGAGCTGGGTCATGGACATTGGCTCGCCCAGTGGCTGTAGCTGTGTCCCTCCAGGTCTTCAATTAAGGCAGCCTGGGCTTCCCAAGCAGTGGGGTGTGAAAGCAGCACCTCATAAAAACATCTCAGTCCCAATAACACTTCTAAATCAGCTTCCTGGGATGCAGCTGTAACAAGCCCCCTGGAGAAGCCGTGCAAGCACAGGGAAGGTTTTATTGGCCCTTAGTTATGAGCTTTGGCACAACTCTCTGCATCTCGTTCTCTGGAAAACAGCAAGGAGGAGCACTCCAGCACTGTGTCACCTCCACCAGCAGCTCCCCACCGCTCCCACACCTTGCCACACACGAGTGCAGACACTGCAACAACTGCAGCCCACTTTTAATTCTCCAAACACCCAGAAACCAACTGTGTCAGCTCTTTCCTCTGCTATTTTTCTGGTGGTGACCCATGTACAATTGATTGAAGCTTCCTGACATGCCAGCTGCTCCCAGGTTCCTCGCTGCAACCTTGAGGAAAGTCCCACAGGTCGGCAGGGACCTCATATGCAAGTTTGGGTGGACAGACTAAGAGCAGCTGAGGAGAACAAGTCCCCTCATGATTAAGAGCTCTTTAACCCAACTGAACCCCTGCAGGATCAAAGGCAGCATCTGGAAGGCTGGATATGTTCAGAAAGATGTGGTTAATTGTGGGAGCAATTAGCCTTTGCAAGAATTCACTGGGTACATGGTGCATTCTCTGTGCCTGGAAGTGTTTAAATCTCAGTGAAAATCTTTTGGAAAGATAAGCTTATGTTTGACCAGGGTGGATGGGCTTAATACAGGAATAGCCAATTTTATGCAAGAAGAGATGAACAGAATGGTCTTTTGAGCTGGAAAATCTCTGAAATCTATGAAGCTATTAATAGAGAGTGAGACATTTCTAGTGGGTTTGACAGCTAGATGACAAATCTGTGTTAAATTCCACAGGATCCAAAGAAACTCCTCAGCCTTGTTTTCTGATATCCTCAAAGGGGTTTCCCAGTGGGGGATTTTAGCTTTCCATTTTTTAGCTTTAGAATAATTTTCCAAATTGGAAAACTTCTCAACCTGCCCTCCTCTCACCTCCCCCTGCTCCTCCATCCTTTCCTCTGTCTCGGAGAATACATGCCAAGCTGTGCGTGGGTGAACCCCTGGGAGAGGCAGCAGCAGAGCCATCCCACAGGTGTGAGGAACAGAGCAGTGGGCACAAGTAGGAGAAGCCAAACTTTGCACTTTCCCAGCCCAGAGTGATCTCAGAGCCTGGGCATCACCCCCCTTGACAACCCTGGAGAAGGCCCACAGCACAAGGAGGGAGTGGCTGCACCCATTTTGCTCCTCGCAGAATAGTTTGGGTTATCAATAGTGCCCTTTTAACTCTGCTGTGAAGCCTGATCTTCCCAAATCTATCAGGGTACAGCAGCTGTGCTTGGGGCTGGCTCATCCCCCTCCAATAATGGAAGCAGTCATGAGGCTCATGGCATGCTGCAGGTGATTAAGAATTAATTACTGCTTCCATGACCAATTGTTTCAGCCAAGACTGCTGAGTTTGGTATTTTATATGTGTTTTGAAAAAGATGGCAGAGAATTGAAGGTGCAGAGTAACTCCCAATCAGTCATCATCTTCAGTGGATTTCCATCCCCACCAAAATAGAAACCTCTCACTTAGACATGCTGCACCCTCCTTCCCAGCCTTCCTCTGCTGTGCTTGCTTAGCAGGGAGACTCTTCAGGAAAGCCTGAAGTACAAGTTTTGACCCTCTCCAGTAGTTTCTTGTGTGTCTTGAACTCAGCAGCTCCTTAGCAAGATCAAGGAGTAAAAAAAACAAGGGTCAATTGAAAGTGGAAGAAATGAATGAAAAGCAGCTAGGCCCACCAATATTAATAAAAAATATAAATATTGAGGCCATTAAATGTAAAAGCAGTCAGCCTCTGAATTTTGGTGGGGCTTTCTGACAGGCATGACAATAGGACCCTGTACTGGAAAAATCTGCATTCTTATGAGGCTGCCAGTCCTTCAGAGAGCAAAGTGGTTAATGAAATAGAGGTAGAAAAGATTGCAATGTTTCCTGCACTTCCTTGTAATTTAAATGTGTGCTAAGTACTGCATTCTTCCAGAAGTCCCAAGTGGAAGAAGTAAAATAACAACCACTTGAAGGATTTAACCAGGAAGTCCCCACTTGAATTCATATTTATAATAGGAAGTTTGCATAAACCTGTGGAAAGCCTGGGAAAATAATACATAAGCAGCAGCCACTGCTGAAACTTCTGGAATGGGGTAATTTGCAGAAGAACCCAAGACTTGGACAGGCCTTTTGAAGGTGACAGTCCCCCTCCTCTCAAAGGGGATTGTGATCATCCTCTGTGCACAATTCACTGTGCGACACAGCAGGGGTGGTGGGAAAGGGCTCTGGTGTCATGGAGCTTGATTTCAAAAGCCAGGGAGGATTTAGCCCTTGGATCCTGCAGACCCTGCAGTCCTGCCTGTGCTGAGTAACACCAGCCTGGCTCAGGATGGGAAGGGCCATGACGGATGCTGAGCCAGGGAGAAGGATCAGCTCAGGAAGGGCAGGAAGGCAGCTCAGCAGCAAGCCTGCTGCAGCAGAGATCATGGAAAATGGGGTAGCTTTGGGCCCTGCTGAGCTGCAGGGGGAATGGGCACCCTGGGAATGTAGGAGTGAGCAGGCAAGTCCACAGGGCACATCTGAGCACATCAGTTGAAACACTGGTTCAGTGGCCATTAAACTCACCCCCTAACATTTCCACATGTATCTTGAGGCAACTTGAGGAGCAGCCCAAGGTGAGAGAGACTGGGGAGGTGACCTCCTGCCATAGGAAGACCTTCCAGCACTGCAGATGACCCCAAGGTTTCCTTGCCTGTCTGCGGTTGCCTTCTTTCTGTAGATACCACCCAGAGGGTCAACCTTTCACTCCCCATCTCCTCTCCCTCCCCAATGCTCTGCAGCTGGCAAATGATGGAGCTGCCAGGCAGAAGCTGGCTCTGCCCACGAGCAAAGCCAGCAGTGCTCTGGAAAACTTGCCTCCCCTCCTCAGGAGATGTGTTTTGTCAGTGCACTGACACAGCAGGGACAGAGCTTCTCTCTCTTATTCCAAGGGATCTGTTCCTGCCCCAAGAAAGAGCAGAGAGGAGAGATGAACATCAAGACCCAGTAGTGCAGGAGTGAGGGAGCCATTTGCACACACAGCTCCCAGAGAGTTTGTCGTGCTCAAACCGCAGCTAAGATACTGGTTTGTCCCCTGATGACACAATGTCCCCTCTTGTTACCCACTGTCCTGGCCCTGGCAGCCCTGTGAGATGCCTCTCCCAGGTTCTAAGTGACACAAACACCCTGGCTCTTCCCTGGAAATGCTGAGCTAGCCAAACAAACCCTGGCTGGGCTTCTGGCTTTGCCCACAAAGAAACTGGCCGATACTCACAGAGCTGCTCTCAGGCAGCAAAGCCTTTTCATTTGGTTGGGTTTTCTTTCTCTTTTTTATTTTTATCTTGGTTCTTAGCTGGTACTGAGCACAGCCAAGAGTCTGCAGGAGGGACCAGGCTGCCCTAGGTACATATCAACACAGCCTTGCTGATTCAGAGTGACCAAGCATCAGATAGGAATCCTTCCAAATCAGCAACGTGTACTTGGTGACTACTGGCACTGCAGAAGTGGAAACCATGCAGAAAGACCCTACAGATTTGATTTCTCATCCCTCTCCATACAGCTTGACCCCTGGAGCCACAGTGAGAGGCAGCTTTGCCCAGCACTCCCAGCCACATTGAGGGTGAGCTTGGGGAAAGGCAGATGCTGTGCCATCTCCCTCTGTCCTGGCAGGAGCACAGGACCCTGGTTCAAAGACAGCAAGAGCTTTGGGATCCTTCAGGTCACTCTGGAAGTGCCATTTGCTTCCAGCTCGGCTGGTCCCTGCTGCCTCAGTGATGGAGCACTGCAAGGTTTGTAGGGCACTTTCCCCTTAACAGCCCAGATCTTCCTGTTCAGCTTCTCATGCCTTTTTGGAAGCTGTTCTGCGTTCACCCAAGCTGAGTTATAAAAGCACCAACACTACCAAAAAACCCCAGGTTCCTATAGCACTCTTTAATGATGGTACTGGTCTAACAGAGCAGATTTACTTTCTCCAGAGAAAGCTATAGAAAACATTGCTGTTCCGTGTCCATCTGTCTGCTCTCCCTCTTGTTCACTAGCTGTGAACAGTTTGCAAGGGAAAACATGCCTGAAAGCCCAGGTGTGCTCCTGACTTGTGGCTGGGAAACATCTGTACATCAGGGCTTTCTTTGCACAGCAGATCCTTCTGGCCCTTCTTCTCTTGAAACAGTAGCAGAGGGTTGGTGGAGCTTTAAAGCCAGCGGACAGTAAATCCACATGGCACTCACTGCGTTGTGCGAAGATTCATGGCTGTGTTCTCTGAAAGTCAGCTTCATCTGTTGCAGGCAATTAGGGATAATCTATGGCTCCTGCTGCTGCTCCGGCCCTGGCCGTATGCTCCTTATCAGCACCAGACCATTGGTCAAATAAAAGTCACAACTGGTCAGAGTCCTGCAGAAATGCTGTGCGAAGAGCAGGAGGCAGAGAGCTCCTCAGGTCACTAAGGGCTCTCAGGGATCTTGCTTCTCTGAAAAGCTAAGCACTAGCAAAGGGGGATAGCCACAAGCACCCCACAACTTCTGTCCCAGTGCTGTCCCAACAGACCTCACAGGGCTTACTCCAGCACCCACAGCCCTTTGCTCTCTCTATCACTCTCTTATGACATCTCCTTCACCCTTGAGCATTCCATAACTTCCTCACTTTCCCTGCCCTGCCTGGAGCCCGGGTCTATTCCTCAGGGAAAGGACTCCTCCTTCCTACCCTGGTCTCTCTGGGGATGTCCTTATTTCAGTTTGTTTCCCAAGGAAAGGGGAAGGTGTATGTGTCCAGGGACCTGTGGCCCCGAGATACGTTCTACCTCTTAAAACTCTGAATGGCATAGGATGTCTCCCAGATGCAAACTGCCACCACCTACAACTTAGGCTGCCCGGGCAGTGCCAATCGCCTCCTGCAGACTGACATCAGGAAACTGGGGGGGTGAGTTTGCTTTCACAGGGAAAAGGGCCAGCATTAATGTCCAGGGTCCGACACTGCGGCTGGGAGACAGTGGCCTCTGTGGCCTTCTAATACCTAAAATTCCAAACGATGCAGGATTTCTCCTGGGAAAAAACTGCCACCACCAAGAACTCAGTATGCTCTTGGATTGCAAAACCCTCATCCGAACTGACATCAACACACAGGAGGACTGAGTTTTGTTTCACAGAGAAAAGAGCCATCATTCTCGTCCAGACAACCTGTAGCCCTGAGTGAGCTTCTGCATCAGAAAAATCAGAAAACCAGGTGACATCTCCCAGTCCCAACCATCCACCACCTACAATTCATGCTGAAAAAAACCCCTAATAAAACTGCTCAGCCCCCAACCCCTACCTGTCATTCTCTAGCCCACAGATGTCATCCCTACCATTTTGCAGTGGGTCTTGTCCTGCAGGGAGGGTTCTGGGGTTGTCCCTGTGTTGGGGTCACTGCCTGCAACTGCTGGGAGGGTTCTGGGGCTGTCCCAGCATTAGGGTAACTGCTTGCAGCTGCTGGGAGGGTTCTGGGGCTGTCCCAGCAATAAGGTTGCTGCCTTGTGCTGCTGTTGGGGAAACATGGTGGGTTTAGGGGTGCTGTTTAGGGTGAGCTTAGCAGTGGGGTGAGGGCAAGTACACCTGTACCCTTACCCTAACTGAAACCCTGTGTCCTGTCCTTTGTAGCATTTGGTTTAAAGGTAGGGTTAAGGTGTCATGGTTCGGGTTAGGGTTAGGATAAGGGTTAGGTTTAGGATTAGGTTTAGGGTTTGGGCTAGGCTTGGAGTTAGGGTTAGGGTTTAGGTTTAGGGTTAGGTTTCGGGTTAGGGTTAGGGTTCAACCTATGGTTAGGGTTAAGCTTCTTACCAGAGTACAGTTTCAGGTGAGGGTTAGCATTAGGATAATTATTACCGTCTGTAATACACTTAAGTTTTAGCATTTTTTTTCAGGGTATGGTAAAGGTGTAACTGTCAGGGTTAGGGTTAGGCTTCAACCTATGGTTAAGGTTTTCGTTCTTGCCAGAATACGTTTTCCTGTTAGGGTTAGCATTAGGATAATTCTTACAGACTGTAATACACTTAAGTTTTAGCATTTTTTTTCAGGGTATGGTAAAGGTGTAACTGTCAGGGTTAGGGTTAGGCTTCAACCTATGGTTAAGGTTTTCGTTCTTGCCAGAATACGTTTTCCTGTTAGGGTTAGCATTAGGATAATTCTTACAGACTGTAATACACTTAAGTTTTAGCATCTTTTTTAAGGGTATGGTAAAGGTGTAACTGTTAGGGTTAGGTTTAGGGTTAGGGTTAGGTTTAAGATTTAATGTTTGGTGTTAGTTTTAGGGTGAGGCTTAGGTTTAGGTCCATGTTTATGTTCAAGTTTAGGGTTTGTCTTTGCGTTACCTCTAGGATTAGCATTATGGTTAGGAATTGCCTTCAAGTGATATTTCGGCTAAGGTTTAGTGTTCGGCTTGTGTCGCTGACTGGGCTGCGGCCTCCTGAATGTTTTAAGGGAGAATCATGTCTTCCAGACCCAACTGACTGCCACCTGCAGCTCGGCCTGCCCTGGCC
Organism: Promerops cafer; assembly: GCA_013398275.1. Taxonomy (NCBI): domain Eukaryota; kingdom Metazoa; phylum Chordata; class Aves; order Passeriformes; family Nectariniidae; genus Promerops; species Promerops cafer. The sequence goes on from VZSE01009563.1 coordinate 1,120,261, forward strand.
GTGCTCACCATCTCGTGTAAACTGTCATTGGGACACTGGGGTGTGTGGTTTGTTTCCCATGGAAATGGGCCATCGTTCATGTCCAGGGGCCTGTGTCACCACCCAGGGGCCTGTGGCCCTGAGTTGTCTTCTGCTTCCTCAAATTTTGAACGGAGCATGATTTCTCCCAGACCAAAACTGTCCCCACCAAGAACTTGGGCTGCTCTGGCAGTGCCAAATGCCTCCTACAGCCTGACATCAACTCGCTTGAGGGGTGAGTTTGCTTTCACAGGGAAAGCCTATTGTTGTATCTGTGACTAATTTTCCCAGTACTTTTCCCTACTTTTTCCTAAGCAGAAAGACAAAACACACAGCACAGCCCCTATCCTATCTTGGTTCTTTCTGGGAACCAAGGATGAGAAACTGCTCTTCAAGACACATTTTCATCAACAAAGTTTCGTCCCATCTGAGGGAGGAGGACTTAGAAGGGGCTTGAATTGGGGCGGAGGGGGAAGTGCACCACCCCTTGTGCTCTTAATTGGTGATTTTTGTCAATTATGCTAATTTGCTAAACTTTTAAAATTGTATTCACCCCGTGGAGGGGTGGGCATTTTGTGGACATATTCCATTTCTGTCCCTGGAGGCCTCCATTAAAGACCAACCTTTATATTACCTCCTATACTAATATTATCTTGAAAGTGTACTGTTTTATTTCTAGGTTCTTTAAGGCATCAATGCAATTCCCTCCTTTGCTCACTGGACTTGGAGGACCTCAGGGTTTGGGGATGGCAGGAGACAAAGAAGGGCTGTTCTGCAGTGCAGACACAGGAGCGGGCAGAGGTCCCAGATGCCTGACAGACCCCAGTGCCACACTGACTATACTAAAACCTGGATTTAGGAAAAAACTTTGAGATCTGAGCCCGAAACCCTTGACTTAATGTTATTTTCTCATGGTTGCTCACTTGGTAGCATTTCTAAGCATGGCTTCTGCAATCTGCAGAAGGGGCCTCGAGATCCCACATAGTTTATACCACTGAAACCAGTATCAGAGACAAGGCTACAACCCTGACCTGCTGACCCACAGCTGGGACGAGAGTCTGAGAGTGCCCTTCCAGTGGCTTTGGGTCCTGGGATTCCAAAAATTATCACAAAACAGCATATCCTGCAAATGAAGCTCACATTAGATTTACAAGGGTTTTCTTAAGAAAGCAACCCCAGGTGATGCAGGCAGTTTTTCACCAGGGACTGGCAGCAAGGCCAGTGCAGGGGCAGTGGTAATGAGGTCCCTGCTGGAGACACTGGCAGCAGGGGGAAGGATGAAGGGATGGGAAATACGGTGACCTGGGCCATGCCCCAGGAGCTTGTGCAGCTGGCACGGTCCCTTCTCCCAGGCCCAGCAGGGAACAGGAACTGGGGCATGATCTCCCTTTAAATTGTCTCTTTGGGAGGAGGAGGTGGATGAGTTTCCAGCCTCCCTGGCCCTGTCTCTCCCTGTTTGTCTGCTTTGGTTTTGAGCAACCCTCAAGGCTGTGTTTTGGAGAGAGGGTTTCATCAGGCAAAGGAAAGGTACAAAGATGAGCTAATGAGGATGATTATTCAGTGATAGCTGCTGCCACTCACCTCCTAATGAGTGTAAGGTACAGCCTTGCAGAAACAAGGCTTTCTCTTATGATTATGTTCGGGAGATTAATTTAGGAAACTCTGCTTAAGACCTATGGTGATCTTATTTGAAATCTAGTCAATGAATAGGCAAGTGCAGGGGAAAACCATACCTTGTTTAAAGTTCAGTTGCTGGGAGCAGACAGATGCTGGGGCTGGATTGGGGCAGGGCAGAGATGTGCAGTCCTTGCTCTGCTGTCCCTGGGCTGCTCCCCAGCACCCAGGGGATGGTCCACCTGGAGCTCAGCAAGGCACAGCCTAGCTGCAGAAGCATTTTATTTCCTGACTGCTGCAGTCCACAAATCAAATCCTCTGTCTCAAGCCCATGGCTGGGGAAGGACTGGACCACAAGCTCATGCAGGGAACAGTGGCTCTGTTTGTCCTGCAGGGAGACTTCCCTCTACAGCCAAGCCTGGGGAGATGGGTCACTGCCACCTCCCACATGCAAGGAAGGCTCCAGCCAGGGACACGGGGGCACAGGGGACATGGAAAGAGCAGTCACAACCCTGTAGCCCCCATACCCACGGATGGAGGCCACAGGAGCTGCCTGCCTCCCCCTCTGCAACAAAGCAGCCTCATCATCTGTCCCCAAGAGAGAAAGAAATCAGGTAAGCAATGTCTACAAGCCCATATGGACGGGCTGGGACGCTGCCCAAGCTTCAGCTCAAAAAAAAGTGCACATTTTATGGTATAAATATTTTCGTTTGCCTCCTCCTCACCAGCCCACAGGCTCCAGCACAGGAAGCACAGCAGCAGCCCTCCTCAGAGTCGTCTGGCAAGCAGCTGATCCCCACAACTACCAATGTGTGCTGCAACAAAAGCCCCCACACGCTGACCTGCCTGCCCACATGCCTCCCAGGCATTGCCATGAAGGAGAGAGGCTTCTGGCAGAGTGGAGTGGGGCTTTCAGTTCCTGGAAGGTGGTGCTTCCCAAAGAACCTCAGTGATTGCCACATTTAGGACCAAGGAGATGCCTTGTGACACCATCCAGTTCTCATGGAGCTGCTTGGTACCTTTTGCTCCTGTTATCTCTCATGACAGAAAAGAGCTGCTTCCTTTCCTGTTAGCAGCCTAAAATCATAAAAACACAGAATGGTTTGGGTTGGAAGGGACCTTAAAGATAATCTCATTTCATCTCCCTGCCATGGGCAGGGACAGCTTCCACTGTCCCAGGTTGCTCCAAGCCCCATCCAACCTGGCCTTGGACACTTCCAGGGATCCAGGGGCAGCCACAGCTGCTCTGGGCACCCTGTGCCAGGGCCTCACCACCCTCACAGGGAACAACATTTCCTAATACCTAATCTCTACAAATGCTTGCTCTGAAATTCAAACAGTGGCTGTAATGCAATGGGGAATTGTCCACCCTGTCACAGCACTCCCAACATGAGCCCTTTCATCAGCAGTGGAGCATCTCCCCAGGACACATCCCCACTGCTGTGGGTCCTGTCTGTACCCCACACATCCACCAGCCCACCCGGAGCCACCCCACTTTCCAGTCTCTCCCTCTTTTCTCCCCCCAGTACCACGGGAGAAGGTCTCAGCCACCAGAGCTGCTCTCTGCCATGGCAAGAGCAGGGTCTGAACAGCAATATGTAGGAGCAGGTAGGGAAGACAGGGATGTATCTTTTTTAACCATCAGAGCACCTGTGGCTATGTCTCACCAGTGCTGAAAACAAAGAGGACCAAGCTGCCACATTCCCACAGAACTACAGTGAATAAATCCAGGTGATGGTCCTAAAACATTCTCCAAAGGCTTGGGAAAATATGATGGGAATTTGGTGGTGTGAAAATGTGTTCATTTGATTAAACAGGAATGGAGAGGAAATCCATCAGGGCTTTTCTTCACCAAGTCCTCTTGGAACAAGAATAAGACAGGGAAAGATAATTTCTCTAATAAGAGAATTAAAAGCAGTTTTTCAGCAGTCTACACTCTATGGCTTTTAATTCTTGAGAAAGGAGTTTAAGTCCTGCCTCCCCCAGCCCAGCTTTGGTTGTGAATGCAGCTGGCCAGGGCCAGTCCCTCACCCTGCCCCGTTGGCACAGCAGGTGCCCAGGGAGAGACTGGGAGCAGCTCTCAAGCTGCTGGTTTGCTCTCAGACATCCAGAGCAGGACAATTAACCTGCAACGCTTGCTCAGACAGTACCTCCCTGTGTGTGTGCTCCACAGCTACACACCCAGAGCAAAACCTGAGCTTGGGATCTGCACTTACCTGGGCAAACATTTATTTTGTGCTCTAACAGCAAGGTGAGCGTGCTATTCCCCTGTGTAAACATCAACTCCTCAGACATAAACACTTCTGAGCTGTGCTGCACTACTCTCTTGAAACAGGCACTTTCTATGTGAAATCTGCTGCCTTCTCCTGTGTCAACAGAGTCAGTGCTCGAGGCTATCCTGGGCTCCTCTGAAATGTCTCTTGTCTTGGATGGGAATAGTCTGAGGGTGTTTATTTATCCATTTTTAGATGCACTCTGTTCCTTGGGCCATCTCAGTAGATGGGTCTGCAAGGCAGGAGCAGGAAGAAAGAATGATCAACAGCACAGACACAGAAGAAAAAGGGCTAAAACACACTGGGTTTATCCTCCTAGGCTAACGTGGTACCTGTCTTGAAAGAGAAAGGCAAAGGGATTAAAGTAGTTTCTCCTCTCTGGTCTTAGCTCTGGTTCTCCCTGGGAGATGGTGACCAAAGCAGGAATGTGTGGGGGGTGGGAGGACACAAAAACAGCCAAAAGTGAGTCCTGGAATAGGAAGAATGAGGCTGGAGGGAAGACGCCAGCAGAGTTCCCTGCAGGGCAGGTTTGTGACCCATCCCAGTGTCTCATTTGTGACCTCACGTTGGTGGCTTTGGAGCTGGTCTGGGGCCAGGAGGAGCAGATGTAGCTGCACAGCCCAGCACCCAGCCTGGGACAGCTTGGAGCCCACTGGGAGGGGAATGAGGAGCACAGAGTGCAGGGCTCAGCCTCAGGAGCTTGGGGTTAGGAGCAGCTGTTTCCACTGCCCAGCAAGGGCTCATCCATGGGGAAGGGCCAAGGAAGAAAATTATCTAAGTCAATGAGTCCAGGACAGCTTTGATAAACTCTGAGTGTGACGGAACACCGGAGGAGAAAAATGTCTATGGGGTCAAAATATCTTCTTTAGACACTCAGGAAACCCCTTCAGCCTCAACAGATGGTGGCACCACACAAGCCCCCAGCTGCTGTTGTTTTCACTGGAAAACATTTTTGTCATGACTTTTCCCCCTGGTTTTAGGCTCCTGTCAGGACATGTTTGGTGATGTGTGGGTGAGTTATCACCATCCATCCCACTCTGGATGCTCATTTGGATTGCTCAGCTATTCTGAGCTGCATGCAGTGGTCTGGGACAGGACTGCAGATGGTCCCATATCTCTGCTGTTTATGTTTCTGTTGAGATGCAAATGCACAGAATACTGAAATGAGCCCACATCAAGGAACAGGGCTGGGAAGGAGAAATCTCCTGTACCTCCGATAGCACCTAACTCACCCCATGCCAAAGGATGGGGCACTGTCTTCCCTCTAGAGATAGGGAAGCCAAGGCAAGAAAAGTAAAATTATTTGCCCAGGATCACTCATCAGATGGCTCTGCACATTCAGGAGGGTTCAAAAGGAGCAGAGAAGGGCACCTGAGTGAGCTGGTGAATGGAGGACACATGATATAAAAGTTTTGTAGAAGAACAGAGCTTGCTCAGCCTTGATAAAGCAAACTGGCAGTGATGTGATTTTTTTCTCTATAAATACACCTGGAGGCCAAACACCAGGGTGGGGGGGAAAGCTATTTAAGCTGAAGGACGATAGTGGCACATGAAAACATCCATATTTATGGCTGAGGAAGTGAAAGAGCAAGATATGGGGAGAGGGAAGGGAGAAATGAAGGGCCTGAAGGGTAGGCAGAGGAGATCCAGGCAGGGGCCAAGCAGGAGCTGCCTCTCCCAGAGGAGGATTCCTGTAGGATCAATGGCCTCGCAGAGCTCAGGGTCCTCACGCTTCCTGCAGGCTTAGACGAGCTTTGGCACCAAGTGGGAGAAGGGAGGGGAAGCAGGAGCAGGGTTATGGAGGAGAGGAAGAGATGTTCAGTGCTGGCCTGAGCAGGGTGTTCAGGGAGCACTGGGGAAGAAGCTGACTGCCAAACTGCTCCTCAACGTGAGCAGCAGGAAAACAGGTTCCTGGGCCCACAGGAGAAGCTGATGCTTTAACCTCTCATCCCCCAGGCTTTCCACACACACTTGGCAGGTGCTGGGAAGAGTCCTTACATCCCTGGGCTGTGCACGGGCCCACGAGGGGTACAGAGCTCCCCAAAATGTCACCAGCACAGCAGCCTCAGCACACCCCTGTGCTCTGCTGTCCTCTTGGCTCCAAAGCAGAGCCAGACATTGCTTTCTCACCCCCACTTCTAGGAGCAAGCTGGGATTTCCATAACCATTAAAAACAAGCCTTTGATATTAACCCTGTGAATTATTTATCCTGACATAATTAATGCAGGACCGTTAAGGGCCGTGGCAGAGCTCCCCAGCTCTCCTGTCAGCAAACACCACTGCAGCCCTGCTCACCACTCAGGCATTAAATATGCATTGGGGCTGATAGATGGCTCCAGCACGCTGATCACTGCCAGGCTGTCGAACAAAGTGCCCTGGGCATGGACACTTCCCTCGGGAAGGGCTGTGCTGTGATAGACTGGAGGTGGCAGGGGAGGGAGGCAGCTCCCAGGGAGCACAGGCTCATCCCCCCCAGCAGCTCTTCCCACCCCCTGCTCTTACTGCTGAGCAGAAACACCTTCCTGGGGGTGGTACCTGAGCCATCCTCAGATAAATCACTCCCCTCAGGCTCCCCCTCATGTCTGGCCCGCTCTGTTTCCAGGTCAGGTTTGGGGAGGATGAACCCCTCCAAGTCCTCCTTGCTTTTCAGAGATGCCAGCTGGGCTGCAGGGCTCCAGGGACACTGACCCCAGAGGGAGATGCCCACTCTGCCTGGGCCTCCCAGGACCAAGAAGGGAAGGAGTGGACTCCTCTGCCTTGACTGGCTTCACAGGTTTTAATCAAATGCTGGCAAAGAAGGAGAGAGATGGGGAGTAGCTTGCCTAATTAATAAAACAAGAGGAAATCAACAGCTGCTATGAAGCTGCTGAACTCTTTTGCTCATTGCTCAGACCAGCCCATAAGAAGTAAAGCAATTCCAGAGTATGAGGCTTTCTCAAACTCAGCAGGCTTTTAGGCAGAGGGCTGTGCTGGGCACCTGGGGAGCAGGATCCCGTAAGGACAGGTATTACAGAGCACCACAGGGACTCTGTAACAAACTCACTGCTCGTCAGATTGGGGAAAAACAAACCAAATCCAGGCCTAGTGCAACAAGTCAAGCTGCCAGGGATCAACACCTGGACACTGTCACTCCTTACCCCACCAAAATCCTTCCCTCTGTCAGGCTGGGTCCTCCAGCACACTCTGTACCTCAACACCCCAATACTGCTTGTTTTACACCTTTTTCCTTTCCCAAAACTGTCACTCCTTATAGATGACAGTGGCAGGGTCCAGAGAAAAGCTGGTCTCAATTACAGCTAAGTTGATTTAAATCCAATATATGAGTACAGAGCACATAGATTTGATCAAGAGACTGTAAGAGCAGCAGTTTTGCAGCCTGGCTCCATGAAATTACTCCAAGCAGCCTTTCCCTGGCTGTGGTGATGCCTGAGAAAGGATTATTCCAAAACATGCAATGAACTGACTCTACCATGGAGGTCTGAACCCACTGGCATGAGTAGAGCTGCTCCCATCCCACCACTCAGGGGGGTTTAAACCAAGGAGAGGAAAAAGGAAGCATTAAAACTTATTGTGTGGGCCAATCCTGGCCCAGCAGTGAAGTGCACTTAAAATGACCCTTCTCTCATTTGATGTTACTCTTATTTGAGGATCTTTCTGGCTCCAACATCTATTTCTCTGTCAACAGCCCTCAGTGCATCTCTCTTGCTATCTTTAGGCTCAGTTTATCGATCCCTCATTCCTATCTATCCATCTCATTCTTTTGTGCTTATTCCTGCCTGTCACTCAATTTACTGCAGGGCACCGGTCCTGGTTTACAATGTGCAGCTCATTTCAGCCCCTTTTTTGCACATTTCCCCTTCCCGGTGAGGAGGGACATGAGGCAGGGAACTGCTGGGCAGCCTGCAGTGCCCACCCAGCTGGGAGATGAGCAGCCTGGCAGACAGAGCTGCTTTCTGTCCAGAAGTAACCCACTTTGGCAGGGCTGGAACATCCCCTCAGCTGCTACTGGGAGGGAGTTAAATATAAACCCAGCACCAGAGCTCTGGTGTCAGATCTTCTGCCCTGCAACTCCTGCTGCTGTGACACACCTTATCTGAGGAGATTGGTCAGAACTCTGTCCTAAAGCTGCCTCTGAATCCCAAACACCAGCCATACCCTTGGAGATAAGGGCATCCATGTCAGCAGCCTCAGTGCTCCACACTGGCTGCCAGATCACAGCAGAGCAAAGAACAAGGAAAGGCAGATGAATGAAGGGGAAAAAAAAAAAAAAAAAAAAAAAGAAAAAAAAGAGTGAGAAAAGGGGGAGGATGAAGGTGTGCCCTCAGAGCTGGTCTGGTTTTGTTTTCACCTTTCATGTCTCAAAAGGGGAACTGGGGGAAAGAGAGGCCAAGAACAAAGCCCTGTCACTTACCCTGGCTGGGTAACTCATTATCCTTAATGTGTGCCATGCTGTGGCAAGCAGAACAAGGTGAAGGAGAAGGATTTTCTGTTTCAGAGCAGGGAAATAAAGTCCCTCCCTACTCAGCAGACAGCCACTTTTCAGAGGGTTTAAGCTGATGGATGCCCAGACTCTCCAGACACCGCTCCCCAGGGCTTGGCAGGGCTGAGACCCTCACAAAGGGAAAGCCAGCTTTCCTAAGGATGGTTTGTAACTATAAAGCACCCTTCCCTCTATGCACAGCTAAGCAGGGACACACACAGAGTGTGGAACCACCTGGAAAACCAGCTGAGAACCCAGTGCCTCAGTCTGAATGAATCTGAGGCCTCAGAAAATCTCAGGGAATCCCCAAATCCCAAACTCACCAAGAGTACAGCATGGAGCAGCAGTAAAGGCTGAGGGGGCAACGTGCAGCTCCATGAAAATATGGCCAAGGGAACTGCCAAACCTGACACCCCTCTCAGTGGGAACAGATACACCTCAGGGCAATCATTTCTAGAAAAGCTTAGGGGTTTGCACTGAAGACTGTCCTGTAGGACATTATCCATGAGGGCACAGCACTGCAGATATGTCCTGAGTCACAAAAGCCTTGTGCAGTAGAAATCTCAGGGCTGAACCTCATGGCCCAAAGCAGCTGAGAGGCAGAAAAGCTGCTCTCTCCATTTCTCTGTCTGAGCCACCACATTGCCCCTGCTTGGGCAAGCAATAACGCAAAGACACCGATGCAAAAACTGGTTTTTGTCCTTCTGACAAAGCCACGAAAGAGGGAGATGAGGAAACAGCCATTCGTGACAGACAGAGACTGAAGAAGATTCATGCCCCCAGTAAAAACTGTCTCCACATTGTAGTCCCAGCAATTCAAATGGAAATTGTTTTTACAGAAAAAGGACAATAACAGGGAGGCTGCAAGGGCACATCCTTATTTAAGAAGTCCTGTTGGGTTCTTGGGAAGAAAAAGAAAAATGGGGTGCTCTGGCTCTGGGTACTCCAGTGTAAAACTGCAGTCCAGAGCTTCAAAACGAATAGTTCAAATTACTCCCATGCTCTTTGCAAGCTGGTGGCATTTGAAGGTGCATGCTTGCACTTCCCAAGCAGGAGTTTCCCCACAGGCCTGCTTGGTGCTCTCTGAGTGGCTCCCAGGCACAAAAAGCTGAGGCCAAGATGGGTAATGGTGCCTGGGCTCAATCCCTGTCCTGCAGGGATGCTCCAGCCAGGCTTCAGCAGGCTGAAAAGCAAAGGGCACTCACTAGACCCCTCTTTTCATGTCTCCTTGACCCATCTCCAGCAGCAGCACAGGTGAGAGGAGCCAGATCCTGCCTAACTCTGTGCAGACTCTCCTCCTCCCTCATCAGCTAGCACACAGCTCATTATTGCACTTTTCCCATTCTAAGGCTGTTGACACCTCCAGTGTTGCCATGTGCTGGAGTGGAAGAACTGCACAGCCTCAGGACACGGTCTCACTTTCCCAGACACATCTCACTCTCAGTGAAGTGGTCCCAGCAGCTCTTCCCTCTCCTGCTGCCCGAGCTCAGGCTGTGTGAAATGTTGTCATAAGTCACCCCCAGCTTTCCTGTACAAGTGCAGCTCCCACAGGGAGGGGAAATCCTTCCAGGATTCCCCAGAAGTGCCAGCTCTTGTCTGACCCAACTGCTGCAGCAGCCAGCAGCTGAAACAGCCTACAGCCTCACCAGAACCAGGAGCACAGACATCTGTGGCTTTATAACAGGCCCCAGGAGAAAGCTGGAATGAGAACAGAGGAGGGAGTCACAGGCAACTCCCACTCCAGCACATTGTGGTTGCAGGGATTTCTCTGGCTGATTTCTTTTGCTGAAAAGCTGCTCCAACTTGGGCCACAGCTGGTTTGTGACCACCAGGAGACACGGGGACAGTCTTGGGATGTTTTAGGGGGAAGGGAAGGGAAGTTTCAGGGAAGGGAAGTTTCAGGGAAGTTTCAGGGAAGGGAAGAGGAAGAGGAAGGGGAAGGGGAAGAGGAAGAGGAAGTTGCTCAGCCTTAATTAGCCCCAGCAAATATTCATCTGGTAATTCCTCTGAATTTACAGAGAAGGTTAGCAGCATCAATACAACTGATTTGCTGCACAGCAAAGCCGTGAGCTGCCATGGCAGAAAGCAGTGCAGAACATCCTGTGCTGGAGCCAGAGGATGAGTCCAGTGGGTCAGTGCACAGAACTCCATCAGCAGCTGGGGGGTCACTGGAGCGCTCCAGGCCAGAGCTGGGTTTGGAGGTGGCAGCTGAGAAATTTTCTGGGCTCAGGAGACAACACGACCTGTGCTGGTGAGCAGGTAGGAAACACATCAGCCTGAGGTCAGCCAGCAGCAGAGCCTCACCATCCTCCTGGTCCAAGACTGAGGCTGGAGAAGGGAAAAGGAATAACAGCCTCCAAGCAAACAGGTCTGTCAGTCTGAGCTCTCCCAGGAAGCACAAGCTCTCTGTGTCTGACAGAAAGCAATCAAGCCAAGGCCAGCTACAGGGAACCTTTGCCATTCATTGCTTTGCAGTAGAAAGATTTCCATAAACTGCTGGTGTGGTTGGTTTTTTTTCATGAGACATTTTGTCTCAATTTGTCTTTCCCTAAAGGTCATTCTTACAGACAGCAGCCCACTGGCGCCCATCAGTCAGAGGCTCTGACAAGCCAGAGGATCTGTTAGACCACATTTTGCCTCCCAGCTGCATTCAAGGTTTTACATTCAACATTTTTAATTCCCCTAATGGAGTTTTCCCTTCAAGGCTAGCACACTATCAGAAACCAGGGAGCACCAGCACAAGGCAGAACTTGGCACAGGGGAACTCTTACAATCCACGTTACTGCCAGGGAAATGCAGGTAGCCACAGCAGGAAAGCTCAAAGCAGACATTAGGTAAGAGGATACAGAACAGCCTCAAATTTAGGAGCATCCAGATAAAGGTGAGATACACAGAGATCACAGCAGCTTGAAGAGGAGTCAGACTCTCTGTGTCCCAGGTGAGCAGGCAGGGGAAAGCATCAGGAGCTGGCAAAGCCTTGTCTGGAGCAGGACATGTCTCTGTGTCACCTGCTGGCTGCAGAGGTGGCAGGAGACCCTGGTCACAGGGTGTGGGGTCCTCCTCCAGCCCTGAGAATGGTGAAGAAACTGCACAAGAAACTTGTTCTGCTCCTGTCAGTCCTTCTGGAGGGCAGCACCCCAGCAAGGACTGCAGGTGGATGACCAAAAACCATGCACGTGGCAGCATCAACTCCAAGAAGAGTTGCATCAGCACTCAGCATTACGTGTAATCATTTCCACTTCCCTTTGCTGAGGTGCTGGAAGGCAGGCCTGAGCCATGCCTGGGCTCATAGCAGCCCAGACTTATTTCACTGAGGGTGTGAAGGGTGGCTCTGGGATACCTCAGGACAGCGACCTGCACCTGGGGACCAGAGACCAGCTAGGAGGGACAATGGTCTCACTGTGGAGTTCAGTTCAAAATAATGATATAAATAAATTATTTAAAAGCTGAGGTAGGGTGAACCCCCTAAGGCCCCAGAATAAGTGGCAGAGGCAGCATTACAAGCATGAGTCTTGATGATGTGGGCAGAGATGATGTGGGACTCCCCACATCTCAGGGGTGGCAATGCAAACTTGTGGGCTGAGCAGAATTCCCCTCAGGGTAACAGGAGCATGGGACAGGAGCTGTCCCATGGATGTGCAGGGTAACACGTTTAGTCAAGTCAGATGCCACACGAACTTGCAGACCAGTGAAGAGCGAGATGACCATAAAAATTGAAAAATTGAAAAATACATAAAACCTGTCCCAAGTGGATTCCAAGAGGAAGAAGAAGCCCCCGTGGTGAATGGCACAGTGCTCCTGGCAAAGAGCTGAGGAGGATGATGGCTTCTTGTCCCTTCTTGTCCCTTCTGGACCCCAAGGTACCCGGGGGAGCCCAGTGTCAGGGGCACGGGAAATCCTGGCTCTGACTTGCAGAGCAGCTCTAACTGCAGCCCTGCTGATGGCATTTGTTAGGTATTGATTGCACAATCAATAGGCTGTCAGTGTTAGTAGCATTTTAACTGGACTAATAATAACAACAACTGTTCATTGCATTCTTGGTTATATTGTTAAAACTTTTAATTAAACAAACAATAAATTTTGGGCTTGGCATAAAGAGGGTGTGTTTGGCTTTTGGTAGATAACACCCCCCAGCTGGGCTAACACATCTCTGTCCTGCCCTGCCTCCCAGGGGGGATGAGTTCAGGGTATCTGACTGCAAGGAAAAGCTCAGCCCCACATCAACCTGATGCAGGGTCCATCCCTGTCTGCTTCACCTCCTCCAGCCTTCCCCAGGCTGCTTCTGGGGACAGGTACCATTCTGAAGACTGGCACAAGCCTGACAGCCCCCCAAATTCTGCCCCAGTGTGGGGCTGCTCAGCCCTGGCAAAGCCCCTCTGTGTGCCCAGGACAGCTTTACCTTCTCAGTCCAGAGGGTTGTCCCACCATGAAGACACAGAGGAGATTGGCCAACCAGCCCAGAGCTGGTTAGCCCCAGGTCCCTCATCTCAAGTAGAGACTTTGTCCAGCTTCCCCCAGCAGCCAAAATAAGCCAGGCATTTCTCCATCTCCTCTACACGCCCTCCCTTGCAACTCCTCTGACCCCCCCGTCCCAGTGACTGGCAGCATCTCAGGGCTTCCAGGGGCAAGAAACAGCCCGTGCTCACAGCCCACCCAAGGTAACAGCTCCCCACAGCATGCTCACTTTTAATTTGCTTATCCAAGCAATAAAGCAGAAATGAGGAATGGCAGCTAATTTAAAAGTATCGATTCATGTGGCATTCAAAACTACTCGGACCAAGTCAGGGCGGGGAAGGAGGGATGAAGAGCCTGGAAGAGAGCACAGGACAGCAGGACTGCAGTGCTGCAGTGAAGTGTATCCTTGCTCCCTGTGATTTCCTATGTGGGGAAGACTCCTTTGCTCTAACAACCCTCTCCAACAAGGCACCATCCCTAAGACACTGGGTGTTTTCTTTACCAGAGAAATCTCCGAGATTCCCATTCCCTCAGCTCCATGCGAATCCTCATTTGACTTGCCCCATGAATTTTTAAGGCTGGCTGACAGCAGGCAGACAACCACCCAGAAATGGGGGGAAAACACAGTCAGGATGTGTTTCCACAGAGAGGCTCTCAAAGGTCAGCACTTGCAGAACCCTCTGACCTTCACATCAGCGGAGCAACACACGGGAGATGTTTGTCTTTGTGACTCAGGTACGTGCAGGACTCACAGGGTGCCTGGGGCCAGAAAATCCAGGCAACTTCCAGCTCACCTGCTATGCACACCATTGCACAAGATGGTTTTTAAAACCAAAGTCAGTGTCTGTCACTCACATGGGAATGGGAGTGGGAAAGATGGGGGCCATCACCAGGGTCTCAGGTGTCTGCTGTGGCCAGGTGTCTCTTAGCAGACAGTTGATGGGAATGGATTCAAACTGGAGACTATGGAATAGAGAGTAGGTTTAGATTAGCTATTAGCAAGATTTTCTTTTCTGTGAGGGTGGTGAGGCACTGGCACCAGAGAAGTTGTAGATGCCCCTTCCCTGGAAGTGCTCAAGTCCAGGCTGGATGGAGCTCTGAGCAACCTGGTCTAAGGGAAGGTGTCCCTGTATACAACAGCAGAGTTGGAACCAGATAACCTTTAAGGTCAACCCAGGCCATTCTACAGTTCTATGAAGAGGAAGATGCTCATGACAAGACAGGAGCTTGGGTTGCTTAAGCCTGGCCAGCATGGGTCTGTCTGGAGGGGGATGTGGCTGCTGAATCCTCACTTCCCACAAGGGTAAAAACTTTGCATCTCAAGAGACGAGCCAAGTGACAAGCATCCAGACAGTGCTGTGCCAGAGACAGAGCTGGGAACAGACTCAGAAGCATCCACAGCCACTCATGAGGTAAGAAACTATCACTGTCTTCTTGCTCTTCATTACCCATCCCATTGTCTCCCCATCCCTCTGTGTTGCATAGCGACTGACAGCTGTCCTCATGGGATCATAAAAGAGCCAGAAAGCTGATTGAAAGCTTGCTCCCTGTCCTTCTGACCTCACACAGCAAGCAGATGCCACCACAGCCTGGACTACAAAGGGAGCAGAGTCCCCAAGTGCATCATCCCAATCTGAGGACTTAGAAGCAAAGAGGAACCTGCAGGAAAGGACCTCTGCTCTGAATATGCTCCAAAAGCTTCTCAGAGAAATGACAAAGTGCCTTCTCATTTTTAAAACTGCCCTGGCAGCCTCCTCAGTGAGGTTTGCACCCACATCGTGGGCATGGACCCTGGGGGGATCTCCATCCTCTGCCTGTGGTGTTAGCAGTGCTTCCTCTGAGCTCCGTGGGGACTACAGGCATAGCTCAGGCTCCTTCTGCTCTGCTTCCTCTCTTGTATTCCCCAGCGAGCAGCCTGCTCCACCCAAGCCATTGCAGACCAAGCACCCAGGCAGCTCTTCCCAGAGCACAGCCAGACACAGAGAGGGCCAGTGGCCACTTCACAGCACCCCTGCCCCCATGCCACACCACACCTGGGGATCACAGCACTGGAGGAGATCAAAGATCCTGCTACAACTGCAGGTCATCCATCCAGGCAAGCAGGCAGAGGGATTCACTCTCTGTGACAGACTTTATCTGGCTTCAAGAAGGATAAACCTAAATCCTCTCCCATATTTCCCCCCCACTCTCCAGTCCAGAAAATGTAATGTGACATGTGGCCAAGACCAAAAGGCAATGTTTAGGAACATGCAGGGCTGGGCTGAGGAGAGCACCAGGGAGAGCCCCATGATGGGACAAGTAAGCCTTCACCCTCAGAAGCCCCATACTGGTGCATCAGGGAGAGAAGGGCTGTTGGGAAGGTATCCCAGGATCTTCCATTCCATCTCTCCAAGGGAGGTGGGTGAGATGGCTTCACTGCCTGCTCACCCATCACCCTGAGCTGCTGTCATGGCAACACATGCTTGGATTGAGGAAGGAACAGGTACTCCTGCTTGTTTACCCAAGAAGGAGGCAGCATCCTGGTATTTTGAACGGGAGAGAAGGAGAGGAGTGAGCCAGCAGTCAGCACAGAAGTTCATGGACAGGCTGACCTGGACCTACCTGGTGTGCAGGTCTGCAGCCTCCTGCCACCTACAAGAGGGGTGAAGCCTTCATCCACTCTGGTTCTGCTGCTCATGGCTGGGAGATGTGCTCGTGGGGATGGTGACAGTCCCCAAACCACCCTGAGACCCCACATGAAGACGGGGTGATAGAGGACTTCGGCTGCACAGGACAAAACTGGGATATGCTGGGCACTCAGCACCAACCTTGCCCTCCAAAGCAGGGACCACACCTCAGAAAGGTCCTCTAATACCCACCAGGGGCTGCAAAGAAAACACAGATTGCCCAGCACCACCAGTGCTCTGGAAGTGGCTCCTTCTCCAGCCATTTCCCAAGAGCAGCCCTAGGACACGGCACATCCGGCATCACCTGTGGACCATGAGAACAAGCTGAGTGCAGAGCCCTTCCTTTGGAACCTCACTCCTACCTGCAGGAGAAGCAGGCAGTGCTCTGATTTCAGAGCTCCTGAATCCAAAGGAGCCTGAGCAAGATATTTCCCCCTCCAGGGAACAGCTGCGTGGGGGGCTGGTGACCACCTGCACCACCTCCACGTGCCAGCCCCTTGAGAACGGGTGGAATCTCGCTTGCAGCAGCCCTCTGCATTCAGTGCCTCACTCCTGGGATAGCAGCACCAGCACCAGCAGCAGTCCTGGCTCCCCTGGGTGCAGAGGAGGCAGGAGCTGGGGGTAGAAAAGCTGTCTAGGAAGCTCTAAAAGAGGCCCATGCTGAAGGGTTTCGAGTTGCCTCAAAACTTTCCTGATTTCCAAGAGATTTGGGTCCAACCAGCCCATAGGAGAGCACAGTGTGGTCAGGATGACAGAGCAAGACTGGAGCTTGCCCCTGCACTTCACATCATTCCCCTGGCTCACAGATCTTCTCACCAGGTTGAGCCTGCTGTGCTTCAGGCTTCATGCCAGACCCTGGGCTCAGAGCCAGACCCTCTCTGCAATCCCTAAATTCACTGGTCCAAATTCACACAAACCTTGTTTGCAGCTTGCTGACCTCCCTTAGCTCTGGAGAATGGGCAAAACCAGATGGTCTCCTGTGCTGCAGCCCTGCTGTCCACAGCCTAAGCAGAGGTTATTTTGGGGCTCGCCCACTGCCACCAAAATGGCCTCTTCATGAACACTTTAAGAAAAACAAAAAGCAGGTAGCCGGGAGGCAGCAGTTATCACCATTGTGTCCTGGCAGGCTCTCTCCATTTTCCCCAGCTGTGAAATGGGTACTTGCACTTCCCAGAGGTCAATGAGAGCTTTTTCTGGGTGTCACATTTTATTCTTGGAAGCGATGCTCACAGGGGAGGGAAACTCAGTATGGCACAATGCAGTTATGGTTGATTCACCTGAGCATCCCAGGCCTTTTCCTGCAGCTCTGGTACAGGCAGGCCAGGTCTGAAGATGCATCCTTTGATAGCAGAAAACATCTGCTGCAGATGTCAGGGAGCTTCCCTGGTCTGATGGGTGGCTGCCTGGTGAAGTACATGTTTCCCCCTGGCATGACCTCTCCCAAAGTCAATATATTTGTTCCATATTCGATGTCTCCCATCCACAACACACAGCTGAGAAAACCCCCTGTACAACAGAAGCTTTCTTTGGAGAGAGCTAAAAGAAGGAAATGATAAATAATGTATGGACAAGGCAGCTCAGTGCATTGTGGCACATAGGCACGTGTCTGCAAGGCGCTGAGCAGACCCTTACCGTGGGGTTTTCCTCTTGGATGTCTTTGGCAGCTCTCTGCTCCCCATCTCCAGGAGAACCTTAGGGAAACCACCTGTAAAATGGGCAGCAGCTAAAGCTGGATCTGCTGAGCCCCATGTCCGCTCTGCTGGGAATTGAGGCAGCCTGCAAGTGCAGCTGTGCCATTGTATGCTTCCTTACAACATCTGCCTGTCCTGCTCACTGAAAAAAATCACGGAGCTGCTGCTAATTTCATTAGCAGGCCCGTCAAGCAGTTCATCAATCCATGATTTCCTGGCTTGCCGCCTTGAGGAAACAAGCGGGATCTGCTCTGAATTCACAAAGCCATCCCCTGGGGTCATTTGTCTGAAGGCTTAAAATTTCCCGAGTGCATTATTATCTCGGATTAAAACTGGGGGAGGGAGGAGGCTTGATTGGTTTGTCTCCCCATCCCACAGACCTCCCTCGGCCGCCAGCAGCTCCCGACCCACGGCAGGAGCTGCCGTGTGCGGGGCCGCGCAGGGGCACAGATGAAGCAGAGCCCCCGGCGCTGGGCGCGGCTCGGGGCGCAGCTGCGGAGTGGCGAGCGGTGGGAAAGGGCATCGAGGAACACTCGTGGTGGTGTTGCCAAAAGCTTGGCTCTCCGCGCCGACGGGCTGCGAGCCCGCACCGAGGGTCCTGCATGCAGGGTCCCACCCGCTCGCAAGGAGGGTCCCGTGCAGAGGGTCTTGCACTGAGGGTCCCCTCGCACTAAGGAGAGTCCCGCACAGAGGGTCCCGCCCTGAGGGTCCCCCCCCGCCTCACGAAGGGTCTGGAATGCAGGGTCCCACCCGCTCGCAAGGAGAGTCCCTCCCAGACAGTCCCCTCGCCTAAATGGAGCGTCCCGTCCGCAAAGATGGTCCCGCCTGGATGGTCCCCCTGCCCGTAATAAGGGGAAGCAAGGAGAGTCCCGCACAGATTCCCCCCTCCCGCCCGGGGGATGTCGCTCTGAGGGTCCCCCCTCCCGCCCGGGGGATGTCGCACTGAGGGTCCCCCCTCCCGCCCGGAGGATGTCACACTGAGGGTCCCCCCTCCCGCCCGGAGATGTCGCTCTGAGGGTCCGGCGCGGGCGCGGCTGTTCCGCGGGCCACAGCGCCCTCTGCCGCCCGTCCGCAGCATCCGCAGCGCCGGGCTGGTGTGCGGGACAGAACGGGCGGTGCGGGACAGAACGGGGGGTGCGGGGGGAAAGGGTGGTTCAGGGCGGGCTCTCCAAAGAGTCAGCTTCAAATCCATGGCCAATACTCCAAGGAAAGGGGGAATCTGGGAGCCGCGGCTCGTGGCATTATAAGGAGTGGCAGAACTGCAACTACACCGACTTCAGCCAAGAGCATCTTGATCATAAAATGAAAAAAAACAAACCCAGAAAAGCTGAAGTTTCATTCAGAGATGACAAAAAAGTTTTATTCTTATCCCAACTTCTAATTTTGGTGATGCAACCATTCCTACCCCCACAATCCCAAAAAGCAAGGCCATTATTTTTAAATGGAGAACATTCATATGAAATGCAGAGAGGCAGTTTTAGATTGGAGGGGAAGAAAGAGCAAAGGAAATACCCTCAGTTTTCTACCATGAACCCTTCTGAGTTGATATTTCCCCATGTGTCCTCTCATCATTTTAGCCAAACTCTTGGCTCAATTTGATCCAGAACATGAATTCCCTTCTCCACCAAATATTCCCCTGCTTGGAAACCAGCCCAAGCCCACCCCATGGGTGCAGTGGGCTCACAGGCCCAGAAGGAAGAAATGATGTGTCCTCCTCCAGTCCCAGCACCTGCCCTGTGCCCTGAGGCATGGGTGACACTGCTGCTTGCACTGGTGCTGCTGCTGCTTGCAGGGCTTTGGGGGCTGTTCCTGCACTGTCCCCCTCTCCATCAAGCTGCTCACACCATGGAACCCCCAGGGCTGCAGCACAGCCTGGCAAAGCTTTGCTGGTACTCGCAGTGGTGCCACGTTTCCACCCTCACACGTGTCCCTGTGGCTCTGCCACTCACCTCTCCTCCAGAAGGCAGGGGCCTTTGCAGCCTGCAAAGCCCCAAAGCTCCCACTGAGTACAAGAAAACCCCCTGCCTAAGAAAATAAATGTGTTCTGCGCTCTCTCTGAGCTACCCACAGCAAAGCAAATATGGGCACAGTTGGCTCCCACCATGGCTTTGTTCCTTAAAAACATGTCATTTCAGTCAAACCTCTCCTGGCACATCTGGCTGTCATTAGATAGAGGAGAGAGACACTCTCTGTCTGACTCCTGCTCGTAGCACTGCCAGCACTGCACCTCTGCATTGCACTTGTCATCCGAAACATCCACAGCCCAAACAGGAATCACACTGCTTCCACAGCAGGAGGGCTTGGGAACGCTGTCCCCAGAAAGGTGCAGTGCTCAGGGCACCAAACCACCTGCACCAGGTGCCCTCTGACAGCACCAAATAACAGAAGGGAGAGGCAAGCAGGAGGCAGCGGCTGCAGGCCCTGCCAACTTGGTGCCCAGCCTCAGCAAGGGTGGTGACCAGGGCAGTGACAGTGACCCAGACAGGCCTCTCCATTTGCAGATGTCAGAGGCACAGTTTGGCCTGTCTTAGCTGAGTGTGGGGATCTTGTGGGTAAAGAGTTTCTGGGTGCAGACTGAGTAGGGTTTGCAGACACTCACTGAGGACTGATCAGCTGAAGTGAGTTATAAAGGCTGAACCCAAAAGGCAATGAAAAAAGCGACAGGTCAGAGGAGGAGCTGAGGCAATCCCCTGATTTGGAGCCACCTCAGGGGCTGCCATCAAGGCAGTGCCAGCAGCAGTGCTAAGGATGTGAGAAAAGGCCCTGACAAGGAAGCCACAGGGTCCGCCTTATGAAACACAAGCACAAGGTCAGATATCATCCAGCTGACTCTGCTCCCCCTCACTGCATCCCACCAGGTGAAGCTTTCTCCTCATCCTCA
This sequence comes from Promerops cafer, assembly GCA_013398275.1. NCBI lineage: Eukaryota > Metazoa > Chordata > Aves > Passeriformes > Nectariniidae > Promerops > Promerops cafer. Next base: position 1,140,339 of record VZSE01009563.1, read on the forward strand.
AACAGACTGTCTGAGCTATCAGAGAAGAAATCCTCCAGTTCCTCCTGCCTCATCTTGGACTCCAGAGCAGTGATGCGCTGCTTGAGCTTCATCTGGGCATCGTTGTACTCACTCAGGAGCCGGCCAAAGCGGGTGTGCAGCATGTCCAAGTTTGAGGCCACCCTGTCCAGCCTCTCCTCCATGCTCTTCCCTTCTGTGCTCTCCTCTGCAGCTGACTCATCCAGCAGCCCTTCCTTGATTAGGATCTCCCGGCCACGCTCCTCCAAGATCCTTTTGGCATCAGGATACTCTGTGACTGCTTCCATGAGATCTTCCTTTGACAGGCAGAAGAGATCAGAGTAGCCCAAGCTGCGGATGTTGGCTGTGCGCCTGTTGCCCATTTTGCTCCCTTTGATGTTGAGGATGCTGATCTCACCAAAGCAGCCCCCTGCAGTGAGCAAAGCATACTGTGTCATCCCATCATCTGCCACCACGGCCAGCTTGCCCTCCTTGATGATGTACATCTCTTTCCCGATGTCCCCTTTCCGGCACACATAATCCCCCGGGCTGAACACCTGAGGGCGAAGCTTCAGCACCAGCTCCACCAGCAGCCCTGCCTCACAATTCTGGAAAATCCTCACCTTCTTCAGTGTCTCCAGGTGAACGTTGATGGCAATCTCTGCCCTTAACTTATCAGGGAGGTTCTTGAGGACCTCCCTTTCATCTACTGCCTTCTTGTTGGTCCACAGGTAGTCAAACCACTTGATGACTTTGGTTTCCAAGTCTTTGCTCACCTTGCGGAACTGCATGTAGTGTTTGACGGCATCGATTTTGGCCTGGAACTCCGCCCTAGTGGCGTTCATGTTGGATATCATGGACCCCACGTTCCCCACGATGGTGGCAAAGATGAGGACGCCGACGAGGAAATCAAAGATCACAAAGAGGTACTCTTCATCCCGCACCGGGGGAGGGGTCTCCCCAATGGTGGTCAGAGTCAGCGTAGACCAGTAAAGACAGTAGACATACTCGCGGGTCAGATACCCATACTCAGGGTCTGTGACATTGGGATAGACCCAGCTGTCCTGCCCGAAGCCTATGGCCTTGGAGATGGCATAATAAATGCAGGCATTCCAGTGGATGATGACCAGGATGTAAAGAACCAAGTTGCTGATGCGGAAGATGTTGGGGTGGCTGGTTCTGGTCTCGGTCCTATCGAAGAACTCAAACATGCGGGAGAAGCGCAGCAGCCTGTTGAAACGCAGCTCAGGGCAGTGCAATCCCACCAAAAAATAGGCCAGGTCTGTGGGCAGGGTGGAGAGAACATCCAGCTTGAACTGGAGCGTGTGGATGTAGTTATCCCGTAACTTCTTCAGGTCCTTAACCAGGAGGCCCTGTTCCAAGAATCCTAAAGAGAGGCAAATTACAGGATTATCTTGGTTTGACTTTTCTGCAGGTTTTGTGACCACCTGAGCAATAGTCTATGGTATGCCATGGATTTGTGTGCATAAATACACAGGGACACCTAAATATAACCAGTTCCTGCTCTACTCAGTTTGTTATCACTCAAGGCCTTCATCTGGTAAAATGATATAGCTCAGGGATTTAGTCTGTTGCCACAAAGAAAAAGGAACACAAAGGTTTCCATCCTCCAGATCATGAATTATTGCAGTTCTGACAGCAAACGTACAGCCAAGTGCTGCCTTCCGAGAACATTAAATTCTACCATTTTTCCATGCAGATAATTCATTAGCTGAACTGATGCAAAATCAGAGATACAGACTTTCAACTATGCCCGAATACTAATAGTAATGCAGGTAATTTTGTACAATTATTCAAAGGTGAAGCTGAAAGCTGGGATGATTAATCTTTCATATTGAAACTTGCTCCATTTCTCAGATCTTCTAATTAGATTCTTTCTCTGGAGACTGTTTCGTACTAGTGAACGCCAAGGTAGGCAAAACCCTCCTTCTAATGGAACTGTGGATTAGGCCTGTCCCTTGCAGCTCATCTCCACTTTTAAGGGATTAAAGGAAAGCCAGGATGCTGCTCCTGCTCACCTGTGTGCAGGCGGATCACTGTGTCCCCGAGGTAGAGGGCATCTGAGATGTAATCTAACACCAGCCACAGCACAAAATAAGTCTTTTGCAGGTCAGTGAAGCAAGCCCTGGAGGAAGGTCATCAAACAGGATGTAAGACCACAAATCCCCACATCTTCTCTAACTATTACAGCTGAATGTTGGCTGATCCTGAGGCACCCAACTCTGCAACAGAGCTTGGCCACTGGGCACTCCTCTTCTAAGAATTAAAACTCCCTGCTCTGAAAAGTCTGCCCTCCCTTGATGTAGGTAAAGCAACATCTTGAAACCACCTCCCAAATGACCCTGAAACCATGGCCCTTTCCAGCTGGGCCAGAATTCACAGTGATAGGGGAGAGTCTCTTCCCTTTCAGTGCCCACCAGCCCCAGCACCATGGGTGTCAGTTTGATGCTGGCTGAGCCACAACAACCAGGTGATCAGGAGGCTCAGAGGAGGCAGGAACCCGACAACCTCCCAGCTCACCTGGCTATGAGCAAGCACCAGTTATAGAGGACAGGAACTGCAATCACAGCTAGCCAGTGGTAATACCAGTCCCCCGCAGGGTCCACCACAAAGAGCAGCCATTTCCTCCTGGAAGCAGAGAGAAGAGCCAGAGCTGGCAGTGTATGTGGAAAACAGGGTTGGAATGAACCATCTGAGCCACATCCTTCATCCCTTGCACCGCACTGCCTCGAACAGAGCTGCAGCTTGGGTGCCAGTCTGTAAGCCAAGAGCAATCCCAGCAGTGCCGAATCCCAGCACTGTTTAAGTGCCTTTATCCCTAAAACTGAGCTGAGAATGCAGCAGAAGAGGAACCTGTGGGATGGTAAGGCAAAGCAGGTGGCCCACATGACACAGCACCCCAGTGGCAGAGCCAGGAAGAGGGTCAGATCAGAAAAGTTCTCATGACGTGACATGACATTGCTTCTCCCAGGTGAGGCAGGGACTGGTGCCAGGCAGATCTGAAGAGAAGATTAATTGGAGCAGGAAGGAAAGTGTGCTGCAGATCAGCAGCAGCCCCAGGAGGGGCTGCCCAAGCCCCAGAGCAGTGGCCTTGGGGGCAGCTGGCATGGCAGGGCTGCCTCCTGTGCCTCCTGCAGTCTGCACAGCCCGGGCTCCAGCCTTTGAACTGCTCCCAAGTGTTTGATCCTGCTCATCTTGGGACTCTGAGATAAGAAGTGTGTGCTCCTGTTGCCAGATTCACTGGAGAAGCTGGGGAAGAGAAACTCTGTGGCTGGGCTGATAGGCTTATAGCAGCCTGGTGGGGCAAAACACCTCCTTCCCTCCCTCCCAGCTTTTGAACACGCAAAACTCCCTCCAGCGATAGGAAAAAAACAATCCACTTGCCAACAAATTCCCCATGCCCACCCCATTACTTCTGGCAGCTTCAAAGGCAGAATCCCTGCTTGGAAGTCTCCTTTCCCTGGAGTACAGGCAGCGTCCAGAGTGTGGGGACTGGCACTCAGCACAAAGCCAGCCCCAGCCCCTCATGTTCACCCTCTGTGCACCCACAGACAAGTGGTGATCCAGCCTCCCCATTAAAAGGGCTTATTTTTAACCAGAAAGTGCAACTTGAACATTTGTTTTTTGAGAAGGGGACTCTGCTCCCTAGGACATACAGCACTGCCACAGGGGAAGCTCTGACTCATCTGCAGCCAGCCCAGAGAGTTGTAGCACCCACAACCACTAATGACCTCAATAATGCTATTAACAATGTTGGTAATTTCAGCTTTAAATCACCAGTGCTGCCATGACAGGTGGCCAGAATTACTGATACTCCACTGACAGCAGAGCCAGGGCTGGAAAAACAGGGCTCTGGGTTAACCCAGGAAGAGGGAATAATCATCTGCCTCTTCCCAAAGGCTTTGCACCCAGGCCTGGAGCCGTGGAGCCTGCCACGGCCATGAGCAGCAGCTCACATGTGGGATTACCAGACTTGGGGCTCTTCTTACCTGTGGAGCTGAGGGCTCAAAAAACCCCAGAAGTTCCCACTGGCAGGAAGTTCCCCAGGACCCACTGGCACTGAGCAGCCCCTTCACAGCACACTTCAGCTCCTTCTAGTCATGAACAAGCTCCCCTTGACCTCACAGGGCAGAAGAGTATTTTCTTCCATTACTACTAAAGACCCAGATACGAGGCTCAGATTATTTTTCTCCTACAGAAAACAATTATTTCTTGGTGTTTTAATTACCATGTATAATGGTAGGGTCCAGAGTAGTCTGTGAGCTGTGCCCTCTAATTAGGCAGCAGAAGAAAAGCCAGGTTATTTCTTCTCACCAGGAGTGGGAGCTGAGGAGATGAAAGGGCTGGATTTGAAAGACCCTTTTCAGAAAGCTGCTCTTTGTGGGGGCACAGGCAGCAAACACACTCCCTTCATCCTGCAGATGATGAATGAGACTGGCAAATCCCACAGGTTTGTGGCTCCTGGGTGGGATGCAGTGGCTGCTGGGTGGAGTCCTGCATCCCTTGGCTTGTGTCCAGCCCCTCATATGCACAAGCTGCAGGTGCATCTTACTAGAGACCCAGGGCTGGCTCCAAAAACAGCCCTAGTGTGGGACTGCTATGAAATTGGGGAGGTCTGATGTGTTTCCCATCAGGGCATGGACCAGGAAGGAGAGGACCCCATGACTGAGGGACAGGCCAGGTCTTTTCCACAGGGACAGACCACCAGGTCCTGTGTGTCAGCAAAACAGCCCAGCAGAGCCAGGCTGGCTGCCAAGACAGGGGCTGGAGAGGGCAGGAGGGACCCTTCCCACCACTCCATCCCACTTCCTTCTTTCCCACCCCCCTCAGCCATCCCCACTGGGAGCCCCTGAGCTCCACGCACAGCTGATCCCCAGCCAAGGACAGCTGGGACCGCAGGAAAGGGACCCTACTTTTTGTTTAACTTCTCAGTCTCCTCATCCTCAAGTTCATCACCAGCTCCTGCAGCCACTGTCAGGAGCTCGGGGCCTTGGAAACGCTCCAGGAAGGGGTCTGGCCTCTGCTGCTCCTCGTGCAGGCTCTTGTTGGCCCAGTCCCTGAGCACGAGCACCAGCCGGACTATCCTGGACAGGGGAGAGAGGCACACCCAGGAGCTGTTAACAGTGCAAGGACAAAGCAAAAGCTTCAGAGTCATCAGGGGAGCTACAGCCGAGAAAAAAACTCTTGCAGCTCCCTCTCAAGCTCTAGAATTTCTTTTGTACCCCTTTTAGTGATGATGTGGGACCAAAAATATACAAGCAATAGAGAGCACCCTGATAGAGTTCCACAACTTCTACCCTGCTGTCATTCCCACGGGAATATGAGGAATCTGTGGGTGACTGAGGCACAGGGAGGCTGCCTGCAGGGAAAGGAGCCTCTGACCCCAGTGGGGGTGAAGCCATCCCCTACCAAAACCCTCTCCACAAGCACTGGGGCACAAAGAGCAGCATTCACAGATGCTCATCCCTGCATCCTGTGAATTCCATACAGCAGAAGGGGATCCTGACCCCACAGAAGTCCCCAGTGTCAAGGCCAGGCACAAAAGGCTCAGGCCATGCCAGGGGCACTCACAAGTACCTGGCCAAGGCTCCCTGGCCTCGGAAAGCGTGGTCAGCCCTCTGCTCCCCCCCATGCAGGCTGGCTCCTCTCTGCAGCTCTGAGGTGGTGTCATCCTGGGCTGAGCAGGTCCTGCAGTGGGGAAAAAGGGCGATGACATCCACACTGTGCCACCACGGCACTGCCACTGCCAGGCACACTGGAGGAAGCTGGCAGCAGAGATTGGGCATCACAGCCCTGCCCATGCCAGGCCTTTCCCTCCCCTGCTCCACCACGGCCTCCCTCAACCAAAGCAGGGAGCAGCCTGACCTGCTGGCGCTGAGCCCTGTCCCCTCCGTGTCACCCCTGGGCTGGGGTGGGCAGGGCTGGTGGCTGGCTGGGGAGCTGTGCAGACCATTGCTCTTCACTGGCATCCTCAGTGTGAGGAGACCACGGGCACACACCCTACCCCAGGGATCTGCAAAAGGCACAAAACAGCCACAAGAAAACACATGCAGGACACATCACATGGTTTGAACACAGAAATCCAGCACAGGTGGGAAGAGAGGGTCAAATACCATGGCAAGGGCCCACACCATGTTTCCCAGGAGGAGTCCTGCAGGGCATTTTGTTCTCTCCAAGAGATCCGGCAGCTGCCTGGGGCCATGAAAGATGCTCTCCTCAGTCGTTCAGGCTCCTCATTCATTCCCAGAGGAACGCCTCTTTTTCCTTCTCTTCCCTGGTTTTGCCTACCTCTCCTTTGCCTTTCCTACTCTCCTTGCCTTTCTGTTGCCTGGCCTTGCCTGCCCCTGCCCTTCCCATTCCTTGCCTCGTGTACTCCTCCATTTCCCTGCCCTTCCCTGCCCTGCCTGCCTCTCCCTTGCCTTGCCTTTCCCACTCCAACCCCTCCTTTACCTTGCTTGCTTTCCCCTCCTTTGCCTTACGTACCCTTTCCTCGCCTTGCCTTTACTTGCCTCGTCCTTCCTACCCCTTCCTTGCCTTGCCTTGCCTGCCTCCTCCTCCTTTGCCTTGCTTTGGGTTGCCTTGCCTGGCTTCTCTATGCTTTGCCTTGTCTTACCTTTCCTTTCCTACCTCTCCCTTTCCTTTCCTTTTTCCCCCCTTGCCTTACCTACCCCTGCCTTGCCCTGCCTGCCCCTCCTTTCCACACCTCCCTGGGGCAGCGGTGCCACTGCCGAGAAGCCACCAGCGTCCACTTACGAGCCCGGCGTCCCCCGAAGCCTTGAACGCTGTGCTGCTGCCTCAGGCGGGCTGGCAGGGCTGGCTGGGGAGCATCCCTGCCCCAGGAGCTTCCCGGGCTGCCTCCGGAGCGCTCCGGCTTTAAAAACACAAAGCCAGGGCAGGAGAAGCGGAGATGCCGGCGCGGTGGCTGGGCAGCAGCCCGGCGGTGGCAGCGGGGACAGTGCACACAGCCCTGTGTCTGTCACCGCCCCGCACGCCCATCCCCTGAGCATCCTCGATGCCCTGAGCAGCAAGGTGCGGTCCAGAGGAGCTGACAGCAGCCAGCGATGTGTCTGGGGATGAAAGGGGAGGAGGCCAATGTGTTGCTCGGCGATGCTCCATTTCCCTATGCACGTGTTCCCTTCTCCCCCCACCCGTCACCTCCTCCGGGGCTGGAGAACAGGGGACAGTGCCCAGCTGGAGATCACAGCCATCCTCAGCTGCTCTGTGTCCAGCGACCCGAGCCCCCTCGGTGAAGGGTCACTGTGCAGCCAGGGACAGGCACCAGATGGGCTCAGGTCCTGCCACACCAGGGGGTGCACCAGGATTGCTCCCCAGGGTTCTGTTCCCACTCCCATCCCAGCCCCCTGCCCGGCAGAAAAGCAAAGATGGTGATTATTTCCCTGCTTCAGAGGCTGTGCCACAGCTACTGCTAGGATAGAAAACTGGAAAAAGTAGATACATTTTAACACTCTCACATCCACTTACCTCTTCTCCTGCTGGCAGAGCAGGGGACCAAAAGTGCTGCTCTGGAGTCCCATCAAAGAGAGCTGCAGAGTTTGAAGGTGATCATGAAACGCACCTTTCACCAGTTTCTGCCCTCTTATTTTGCTCAGGAAGTCATTCTAATACCCAGTTAGCAAAAAATCTTCATCCCCAAGGCAATAAGGAAGAGGTCAGTTTTCATCCTCTCCCTCCAGGATGTCACCATTTGCAGTGGCTGAGGCTGGATCCATCCCTGATGGGCACACAGAGTCCTGCACCTTGTGCAGGGCTGATCTGAAAGCACCAGCACCGGGAGTCTCTTTTATCTTTGCTATCAAAGGTTTACCTTTTAATTTCCCCTTCAAAGCCTTAAATTCCACTTGTTTTGATCTCACTGAGCACCCATGCAGCAGGGAGTCCAAAGGAAGAAACAGAATTTCTCAGCCTTGGCTGGGGCTGTGGTTCCTGGGTGAGCACCCAGCAGCACAGGATGTCACCCTGCTCTTGTCCCCACATCACTGACTCCAGGTGACAGCTCACCAGGAGCACTGGCAGCAACGTGTCCCCCTTCCAACTCTCTTTTTGCTCCCTGCCTGCAGCTGCCTCCAAAAGGAACATGGGAGCTCCAGGAGCTGCTCCCTCAAGCACCATCGTGCACAAAACACTTTATTTGCTGTGCACATCATTGTGGCAGTGGCCCTTGGGGACACTCAGCCCTGCCACGCGTGCTGCCGTGGGAAAAAGCAGCCAGGGGGAGGAGGCAAGGAAGAGAAAAAAGGAAATAAAAGCATCACACTCCAACAGGGACAGCATTAACCACAAGCTCTTCTACTCAAGATTCCCCCTCAGCCAGGGCAGGTGGGGCTGAGACACCCATGAGCAGGTCACAGTTCTGCTGCCAAGGGAACAAACCTTACCTGTTCCCACTTCCTGGGACATCAGGATCAGACTCCATAGAAAAGAAACATGTCCAGAACACACAGAGTTGATTAAAATATGCCTTTTGTGGTCAGTGTTTTCAGATTCACACCAGCATTTATGCCTTACATAGAAGTCATATCTTCCACAATCTGCCAGTAACAAGCCCATGAGAACACATCCAGTCTGACCACCTCTCCTCCAAACACCTTCAAGCCACACTTTGAAGGTGGTGTGCCCTCCCAAAGTCATCCCTCCTCACCCTAAAATACAGCTTAAAATAAACCCCAAACACAAGCTTCCTCCAAAACACGTTAACACCTCTCAAAGGAGAGAAACCAGACAAACAATTTACCTCATTTCCTGGCACGACTCACACCCCCTTATACATAACAGTTGTGTAAGGTCTTCTGGTGACCCTGAACCCATCCCTGAGCCACAAGCCACAGGAGCCACCCGTCCTGCACATCCCCCCTGCCACAGTAGAGCACACCGAGCCCACCACATCATCCTGGCTCTCGTCTGCAATAAATCCCAGAGCTCTCCTCAGCTCAGCAATCAGCCACAGGTTCAGACCTGCAATTACTTTGGGACAGTTATTTATTAGTCACTGTCCAGCTGCCAGATTTACAGTCACAGACGCTTGATGCGGTGTCAAGCAGAAAACACCTGAGCACTGATGTCTGTAAATAAGCCATTGGGACATCTGGATGACATGTAGATCCAGCTATAATTAGGTATAGGTGACACAGAGAGGTCCTGTTAAGCCTTGCCAAAACCTGCCCCCAGGGCCTGCATGCACAACTCCAGCAGATGTGCTGGATGAACCACCAAAAACATCTCAAAGTCACCTCACAATCAAGTGTTACTAAAACTCTAGAGAAGGAAACAAACAGAAAAGCTGTTAAACTGAGCTTGTTTACAGCTAAAGAGCATCTGGGTCAGGAATTTCCCTCACCCATGTTCTTGCACCATCACTGAACTTGCAGCTTGGCAGCAAGACCTGGGAGAGACACTCCTCCACTCCCCTGTGCCACGGGGAGCCTAACAAATACCTATTTTCCCTGATCTCTTTGGTACTATCGCTGTTGCTATGAGGTTTTATAATCCAGAGAGTCACCATGGGGAGGTTTCCCATGTAAACCTCTCTGGGAAAGAACCGAGGCCTTGGAGAAGCCCAGATATCAGCAAGGCTCTTACAGTCACTTTGGAGCTGAACATCTGCAGACCTGCTGTGGCTGCAGGGATGGGAGCTCCTGGCCCCTCCAGCTCCGTTCCTGGAAGAGGGGCTGTGGCACAGGAGACCTGGCAGTACCACCTCCACCAAACAGCAGTAGCAGGCAGAAGAGAAAACCCAGCAGAAGTTTAGAAACACTCAGTCACTCTGCAGAAGATGAGGAATAGACCACAGTAGTCAGCTGAGAATTTTTATGGGGTCAGACTTGAGACCTCCAAGGTGGGATGTGGCCAGGGGACTGTAACAGGACCCCATGTTCACAAACACCAAACGCCTCAGGTTTGCATCTCCTCTGGCAGCCTGAGGGCAACTGCACAGAACAGACACCTCCTGTGTCAGCCACCAAGTTCTTAGGAGACCTCAGCTCTTCGCAGCAGCTTCTCACATCTTCACTGTTATCAAGGCCTGAAGGACACAGATTCCTGAGGGTCCACAGTGCAAAAAGCAGTCCTAGTCAAGAAAAAAGAGTTCCACTGCTGGCAAGTACACAAGAAATGCTCCTCTCCCTGCCCTCACCCACACTGCCAGGGTGAGCAGGGGAGGTTGGGCACGGGCCATCATCTTCTAAGCCAGAGCCACGTGTTGATGAGGCAAGCAGAGATCATCACAGAGTACACCAGGGCCTCCTTCTGTCTCCAGGCATGGCACTGCTCCTCCAGCACGCGCAGCCTCCCCGAGATCCTCGCCAACTGCAAGGGAAGAAGTGGGGCACTGTCAGCACCCCAGACACATGGTACAGCAAGGGATGGACAGATGGGAGCTGCTGCCTGCTTCAGGTCCTCCTTTTCTAAAGCAGCAGCTGCCTTTGTGTGGGAGGAGTGGCAGCAGCACCTCAGGTCTGCAGCAGATGCTTCAGGAAAAGATTCTTCCCTTCAGAGAGCATCTGAGCCCCTCTCACTGCCACCAGAGGGGTCTGGCTGGGTCCTGCAGCCCTTCAGCCCCCCCGGGCAGGAGCTCGATGGATCAACACACATGTAAGTCCTCTCCTGCCTCTCCTTAAGGTAAGACCAGTCTGACAGTGCCAGCCCTCCAGGACTGAGCAACTGCCCCCTGCAGCCTCCTCACCCATCCCCTGTGGCTTTCCCAGAAAACATTTGCAGCCCTTCACCCCATCTCACCTGCCTTCTCATTGCTGCCACCTCCGTCACCCCGGCCTCCTCCAAGGTGCTCTCTGCAGCTGGGATGGGCTCCTGGGAGCTGGGAAAGGAGAGCAGAGATGCAGGTGGACAAGAACTGCTGTGGGGTGCAACTGACCCCCCAAAGATGCAGCGCTGCCAGGGGGAGCTGAGCCATGCAGGGAGTGTGTCCCCAGGCTGTGCAGCACCAGGAGAAAGCAAACAGCACCTGCACACATCTCTTCTTAACGTTGGTACCCCTCCAGCATGCACCCAGAGTGATCAGGACAGACAGACAGCACATGCCAAGACAGGTAACAGGAAACACATACTTGTATTTCTTCAGAGGTGCAACAGAGAGAAAACGTATCTACTAAGCATCCATTCCCTGAGGAATTCACTGAGGGCTGGGAAAAACATCTTTAGAGCCAGTCAGGTAAACAGGTATCACAGGACCAATGCTGAAACGGGGGGTGATCCCATTTACCTCAGCAGGTGAGGAAGCTGCCATCAGCTGGAGGGAGCTATCACTTTATGTTCTTGTAGCAAATTTTACCTGCAATTTGAAACATAAACGAGCAACCCAAACGTTCACCACTTTCTTCCCTCCCTGGAAACACAGGGGCCCCCACTGGAATGAGCTGCTGCACTGGCAGAGGCAGCACAGACCACTGATCTCCAGGGCAGTCCCTGCAGGCACAGCCTCACTGCAGGGTCCACATCACTGAGTCACAAAATAAAGTAGATCCACAGTGAGAAAAATATAAGTTCCTGTCATGATAGGCTAGCCCAAAGTCAGCTATTCTATAACCAAACTCCCCTGTGCACACCAATAACTCACACAGGCACTCACTGATCTCGTAGGGGTTAACAAGCACCTCTCCTTGGAGACCCTGGGGAGGAGAGGGTGTTTATCCCTGTTTGCAACATGATGCTGATCTCACTGAAGACAAGCCAGAAGAGCATGTGGAGACTCACTGAATCCCTGTCTGAAACTCCATTTGTGAGATAATACCTCCATAAAATGTAGCTGCAGTGTAAAATGACAGTCACAACAGAAAGAAAATGCAATTTTCCCCAATAGAGAACCATGAAAAAAGGACACATCCTGCAGCTTTTGACTCAAAATCCCAGTTGATACAGGTGAACACCCTTCAAAGTAGAGACAAGAAATTGCCTTCTGGTGACTCATACCCTTCAAGAGGTCACTGTCAGCCAGATATTCCAGTCTCTGAGACCAGACTTTACTAAAATTTCAGGACAAACAAGTCAGCACAGTCTTTTTGTTTATTTTATTGTTGCATAGAGGTACAAAGCTGTCATACTGAAGGGATGTCTGCATCTGAAGGGATGTAAAGCACTAAGAAGAGGTGTTTGAGGGTGTCTGGTTTCAAAGGGAGATCAATGCCTGGGGAGAAGCCCCAGAGTCATCCCATTGCATTACAGCAGCTCTGCAGGCTACCATGGCCTGAATGCCCTCCACTGCTGGAGGGAGGAGGGAGAAGGTCTTTTGTAGCCACTAACCAGATCTCTTGGTCATTAAGAAATTAAAATGATGTTTGAAGACAGCCTCAGCCTGCAGCTTTTAAGAGCAGAGACATCACTTTGGATCCTCAGCAAGCAGCAGCCAGCTGGGGAGGGAAGGCAGGACATGCCACCGATGATGGATGTGATGATGGATGCTGGGTCCCCTCCCTTTCTGCCAGGAGGCTTTGCTCAAGGAGAATGAGAAGTATTTAGATGTTCCTCCAGGTGCTCAGCAGCCTTAGAGCAGTGGAGACACCTTAAGGCTGCAAGGATGTCTTTGAACAAAGAATTTACTGCAATGGCACAGATGAGGGTGGTGGAGATGGTTCCTCCAGCACATCTGGAGCGACTGAGGCCACTGCACACGTGCTCCAGGGAGCACAAAGGGACACCACACCCTGGCCAGGGGCACTGGCTGTGGGATGAGTGCAGCCAGTTCGTGGAAAGGCTAATTAAGAGTGACCAAGACACAGCCAAAGGGGCTGGGAGCCTGCAGGAGAGGCTGTCTCAGGGACAGCACCTGGGTCAGGCCGTCTGCTCTGGATTTTCATTCCCTTCACACACCCCTCTCCAACAAGCTATGAAAGCACACAGAAAAATTAGTCCTTGCTCAGCAGCAAACCCCCAGCAATGCCAGAGCAGCACTGGGTCACTCAGGGTGCCCAGGGGACAGGTGATAAGCTGAGCAGCAGACTCAAGCCTGGCTGGGTTTGAGAGATGCACCAAGGCCTGGCACCCAGAGCTGGCAGACAGGACAGGTGAGAAAGAAAGCCCAAGGCAAGCCATGCAGGACCATCCTGCAGCCCACAGCTTACAGAGCTCGTGCCTGGCTCATGCCTCAGCAAGGCACAGGCCAGTCCTTGCAGAGTGACAGAGAGCTGGCTCAGGACAAGCCGAAGTCACCTGGACGGCGCTGGGTCTCGCAGAGAGTCCTGGACACAGTGGAAGAGCACCTGGCCCAGGAGGTACATGGTCTGGAAGATGTTCTGCATGGAGTAGATCCTGCCTGCCTCTGTGAGGAGGGGCAGTGGGGCACTGGGAGTAGGCAGAGGACATGAGTCCAGCCTAGGTGCACACAGAATCACGCCTGTTACTCCCTGGTCTCACAAAACAGGACACAGCCTGGCTTTAGGCACTGCCCCTCATCCCTTCAGCAGCTCCAAGCATCTCTGGACAATGCCACTGGCACCCAGACCCCGATGGCCTCAGCTGGGAGAACCCTCTCCAGCAGCCCCCAGACTCAGAGGCAGCCACCTGATTCCTCCAAAGCCAGCCATGCTGCTCTCCTGCCACCCAGGGCAGCTCTGAACTTCAAGTGGGACAGAAGTCCCTGCTCCCAGATTAGCTCAGAGACAATTTCCCCACTGCAGAGACTCAGGAGCCCAAGGCCATGAGCAGAGGCCTGGGGAACAACACAGCTGCCTTCACAGCTGCCCAGCACAAACATCTCTGGCACCAAAGGCCACGTTCCTCTCATGGATGAGCAGGACTTGGCAGGCACTGCATTGCTCTGCTTTGGATCCCCCATGCCCCTCCCAGGACACCAACACCAGAGAGCTTCAAAACAGCCCAGTGAGTGGAGATGCTGCTCCCCACCTGCCCTAGGTGACTCTGGGCCCGTGCTCACCCCTCATGGTGCTGTCCTGGGCTGTGCAAGGCCAGCTGGGCACTGTCACTCGGGGTCCTGTCCCTCCGTGACCTGCTGCTGTGATGGCCCTGTGGGAATCAAACACAAGCACATTAGCCCGGAGCTGAGCCCAGCCTGGTGCCCTGTGTGGGCTGCAGGCCAGGGGCCCATCAGCACGGGGAGAGCACTCAGTGGCGGGAGCACTACAGAGCCCCAGCCTGGTGACCTGATGCTGGTGCAGGTGGGGAGATGTGCTCAGAGCAGACAGAGGGTCCCCAGCATGAGCCTGCTGATCTGAACTCTAGCCAGATCAAAAACCCTGAACCTAACCCGTCCAGGATCAGCTCTCAAATTTCAGGGAAGTTAAAGCACTTATAGAGCGAGAACAGCAGCTCCAGCAGCCAAACCAAGTCTTTGCCTGCCCATGGCTGGGACCTCTCTTTGAAAGAGTCTCACACAAGGTTAAAATCTGCTTTTGGCTCTGACCCCAGAACCCTTTATACTGCTGTGATGAACCAGCTCTGCCTCGTACTTCATCAAGAAGAAAAACACATTGAGAAAGGACTTAAAGAGTAGCAGCAGCAGACAGTGGTGGGACTGCAGCTACCTTAGCCTACTCCCTGCCCACAAAATGCAGCAGGAGATGTGGCTGAATCAAGGTCCCAGCACATAGGTGTGCACTGGTTCTGGGTCAGAAAGAGATCCCACCATCCCTACCCCCTCACTCCTAGGGCCTCCTGGAAGATGAACCCTGGCTTGGGGTGGTAACAGCTATCTGGAGAACCCCAAATGTGGGATTGCTCCCGTTCCCCACCCCAGGCACCCCCGTCCCTGCCCGTACGGTACCGATCGCTTGCGGCGCTGGGCGCTGGCTCTGCTGGCTGAGGGCAGGAAAGGGAGGTCCCCACAGGGGTCTGGGGACACGTGCACCACAACAGAGGGGACCTTCCTTGGCTGGGTCAACAGGACTGGCCTCAAACTGGTGTCTGATATGTCTACAGAAAGGAGAGAGGGAAGAATTAAGCCAACCTGAATGGCCTCAAGAGAGGGAAGAGAGATGCACCCACGTGGAGAGTCAAGCCTGTGTTTAGTGCCAGATGAACACTATGCCCCGGGCTTTTTGGACAGCCCAGAGAGGCAGAGCCACTGCTTCAGGACAGCAGGGTTTCAGAGCTGTTGGTCAAAGACAGGGCCAAATGTCCTGCATACCAAAGCAGGGACCCTACCAAAGGCCAAGAGGGAACTGCAAGAGACACGGAGGGAGATGCCTCCACATTTTGCTCCTCGCCTGTTGGAATTAAGGCCCCTCCAGACTTCTCTTGGTGACCTTTGCCCACCTCTTCCTGAGCCACCCACCATCCTGCCCTACATTCCTGAAGAAAAGTGCCTGCATTGCCTGCCCCCATCCTCTCCTCTAGCAAAGCAAATGAAAGGGGGGTTTATAAAAGGGTCCTACTCCCTAGGATGCTGTAGTGCCCCACCAACCTTCAGCCACCCTGAAAGACAGCCCAGGGCTTTACCTGCCAGAGAAATCCTATCAGGGATGTGCATCCGAAAGGACGCAGGGACATCCTCTGTCACTGTCTTCCTGTCCCCAGGGCTGCAGCTCTCTGCCACCTTCAGCCTGTTGGGAACCTGCATCCTTTGGTTGATGGCTTCTGTGAAGAGCAGGTCACAGCGGACCCGGTTCAGGTCCAGTCCCCAAAGAGGCCACATCTCTGCAGATGTCCTCAGATGTCCTGGGGTTTCACACAGAGGGAAAGAAAGCTGCAAAATGGCAACAGGAGCAGCACTCCCAAAAGTGACAACAGGGGCAGCTCTTGCACCTGCACAGGGACGACACAACATGCTGTAAGGCAGCTAACATAGAGGCAGAAACAGCCCAAAAGACACTGCAGGAGTTGTCTGGGAGAAGAGGATGTCCCACAGTGCCCAGCTGGCAGGGACAAGGCTGCAGGTGTCCTGGGAGCCATGTATGAGCTTAGCACCCACTGCCTCAACTGACAGCAAGGAAAGGGCTCAGCACACAGTTCAGTGTACCCTAAAAACTAGTGAAAACATTATTTTCCATCAAGAAGTAACCTTTTTTGGAGGGCTGGGATCACATTTTTGTGTTCACATACACCTTTGAGGAAAAATGAGGTTTTCTAAAAGCAAAACACACTTTTTGGTGATGAGCTTCCAGCTTACCACAGGAAAGGCTTTGGTGCTCAGTTTTTCTCCACACACACATTCACAGCAGTATCCCCAGGGCCATACCCCATTCCCCCCCTGATCCAACACTCCTCGGGTAACCCACATCCAGCCAAGGATGGACTTAGCCCTGAGCAGAGCTGCCAGATGCTGAACCACCCTCCCAGAGGGGAAGGAAAAGCACACATCCCCTTAGCTTGGAGCAGAGCCCCCAGCTTGGCCTTCTTCCAGGTGGGGAGCAGCACCAAGGAGGGACACAGCCCCCAGTTCTCACTGCTCCTGGGAGCAGCTGACAGCAGGACCAGGACATGGGACATGGACACTACCTGGGGCTTTGCAGCTCTCAGGACACACACTGGCTCCGTGCCTCAGTTTCCCTTTTGCCAAGTCCCAGGGTTTTGAGAAGTGCTCTGGGGCCACAATGTCCCAAGAGTTTCACCGAGCCACACAAGCAGAGGGCAATCAATGTACACTTTTGGGAGAGGAGCCCCAAAAGTCACCTTCCTGGCTCCCAGCATATGCACTCTTTATTCTTTCCCAAAAAGCTGCAGCTGAGGAGAAAACCCCAACAAGCAAGAGGTGCTGAGGCTGGAAGACCCCAGCCTAATCCAAGTGCTGCCCAGGCACTCCAAACATGCATGCACAGCACCCCTGCACCCTCCTTGCTGGCACCTTTTGATCTCACCATGCCCAAAAAGGTCCATCTTTGCTTCTAGAAAAAAATCTTCACCCTAAGAGGGGCCAGCAGCAGCCAGGGCTGCCCACCACCCCCCTCACTGCTGCTCCTCGGGGCAGTTTGGACCCCCTCACCTTCCCCAGCCCCCTGCAACCCTTTAGGATTTCACCCAGGGTAAGAAGCAGAAGGAAATCCCTGGGGAAGGATCATGGGACCGTCCCCTGCAGCTGCCAGGCCTTGATACTCTGGGTACAGGAGGATGGCAGAACCAGCTCTGCACCTGCCATAACCAGCACTTCCAGTGATCGCTCACCTCGTGCTGCTCCCTCCTCCTCTGTCATTACAAACCTTTTAATTGCAGAGGGATTTGCCCAGCATCAGCAGTGGTGATTCCCTGCTTGCAGCCTTGCAGACACTGCATCCCTGTCCCTGCCTTGTGTCTGTCCTGGAGACACTGCTGGGGGCCCCACACCATCCCCCCCACCCTGCCCAGCCCCAACCCATGCATCTCATCACACACACACTCCTCCTTCCCCCAAAACCCCAAAGAAAGTGGGTTTTTGCAGGCACCCCCTACTCGGAAACAGGACAGTGATTCCTGGGATGGTCTCAAAATGTGTCAGTCCCCCAGGAGAAACCTGCATCAGACCCCCAGCCAGGTACACAGCCATGGAGACCACCAGGCTTCTCCTTCACATTTGTGGCGCTTCAGAGGAGTGAACACCCTGTGTTGCATTCCCAGCCTGTTCTCTGGGAAACCAGCATATATTAATAACAGCGACTCTGGAGAGGGCAGATCTGTTCATTTTCTAATCACCTGTGAAACCGCTGCAGCACCCAAGGAACAGAGGGATGGGAGGGGGTGAGAAGCAGGCTCTGACACTAAGCTATTAAGAAAGGGAAAAAAAAAGTCAGCTGTCAAAACTCGTAAGAACAAAATGCTTAAGTGGCTGGATTTCCTCCTCTAACTTTCTTTAGGGCTTTCTGGAGCTCTTGCCAAGCACCCCGCACTCGCCTGGAGAGGCTCAGCCTCTGCTTTGGCACTTCTCCTTGGATTTGCAGTGACAGGGAATTTCCAGCTCACTAAGCCGGAGTAGGTTTAAGTCCTGCAAGCCAGGAAAACCTGCCCTGGGGAGGGAAACTCCACAACCTCCCTCTCCCTGTCCCTCTCCAGCCCAGGACACCCCAGACAAGGCAGGCGGGGGACCAGCCTGGTCCAGCACACCCCTCTCGCCTCTCGGCGTGGGGAGCTGGAGGGAGCAATGGGTCTGCTCCCCGCTCTGCCCTCCGGCTCGGGGATGCGCCTCGAACCGGCAGAGAGGGGGCACCGGGAGGGAAAGGGTTCCTCACCCGGGGGCTGATCCCTGCGGGGGCTGAGGGGACACACGGGAGGGGACCCGGCCGGGGAAGGCACAGGGGGGTCCCATGCCCTCCGGTGGGGACATCCCGGCCCTGCCCCGGGGGACGCTGCAGCGGCTCCCGCCGCCCGCACAGCCCCGGCCCGGCCGTGAGAACGGACAAGGGGGACACGGCGGGGCGGGGGAGGGACACTTACTTTTTTTCGCAGACCGACGCAACTTGTCGGACCTGTAAACAGCCGCGCCCGCTGCCGGGACGGGGCGGTGCTGGCGGGGGCTGCCCGGCCCCTCCGGTAATTAGCCCGGCCCTCGGTATCTAGCCCGGCCCCCCGGTACTGAGCCCGGCCCCCGCGGTGTGCAGCCTTCCCTCTCCCGGTAATGAGCCCGGCCCCGCCGGTGTCCAGCCCGGCCCCCGATGTCCAGCCTTCCCTCTCCCGGTAATGAGCCCGGCCCCGCCGGTGTCCAGCCCGGCCCCCGATGTCCAGCCTTCCCTCTCCCGGTAATGAGCCCGGCCCCGCCGGTGTCCAGCCCGGCCCCCGATGTCCAGCCTTCCCTCTCCCGGTAATGAGCCCGGCCCCCGGTATCCAGGCGGTCCGTCCTCGCTTAAAGCCGCAGCCGGTAATTAACACGTTGCGACCCATCCCGGGAGCCGTCCTGTCCCCAGCCCTGCTCAGCCGCGTGCTAGAACACAGGGATTGCTCTCGCCAGGGGCAGAACCAAAGCCAGGACCTTCCCCGTGTCGCCATCCCCGGGACGTTTGCGGGCAAGCCCCGCTCCCCGCAGTCCCCGCAGCCCCTGGGCCAGCACAGCCCCGGGGCCGCGCTGTGCCGGAGCTAATCTCTGCCCGCCGCAACGATAAATGATCCCTTTGGGATTAACGGCAGTTTTAAACACTTCTGAATGGGGACAGGGTCCAAGACCTGACCGTAAAATCTGGGTTTGAAAGGACTTAAAATAAATCCCCCGCTGCCCTAGTCTTGCTATTTAAAGGGGATTATCTAAGGGGTTTAGGAGCACACAGAGGACAGCAGGACAACCTGTGCACCTCAATCCCCTCAAAGACCCTCAGAAAACCTTTCACTGTCCCCCACAACACCCTTTGTTGGAAAAAGCCACCCTGTGCCACTCAGACAGTGAGGGTTTTTTAATAAATACTTTTTTTTTTGCACAGAAATATACCAAGTTTTACAGAATACAAACTGCAGGGTTAATGACCGAGCATCAAAGACAGAGGATGCGGAGCACCCTTGTGTCTCCCTCTGGTGGTCTCCAGGCTCTGGCCCTGATGCTCGCTGGCAGGTCTCCCCATCACCCCCATCTGCTAAGGCTGGGGAGGGGACAGACGAGGTGCCAGCATGTCCTGCCCGAGGAGCAGCCACGCTGGGCAAGCTTCAGCTCTGGGCTGAGGGCACCAGCTGCGAGAGCATCACTGGGGCCGGGCGGGATGCAGGCCACTGATGGATGGACAATAGCCTTTCCGTGCTGGTGGAGAGACTGGTGCTGGGTGAACACCGGGTGGTGGCAGTGCTGGGAGTTTCTGGGCTGCTGCTGGGCGGTTGGAGCACAACCCTTGTATTAATCCATCACACATGAATGGGGAAGGACAGCCCTGTTGCCTGGACCCTACAGGCAACTGCCCAGGGAAAGGGGACACTGATCCCACAGCAAAGCACCTGGCTCTGCCCTGCCCTGGCAACACAACCACCCGAGCAGGGCTTGGCCCTGCCCCTGACTGTCAAGGCATGGTCTTGTGGCTCCTGCCCCTGTCAGCAGGACTTCCATGCCACAGACCTGGACACCAAACACTCAGCCCACCCTAGAGGTCAGGAGGAGAGGGGGGTCTCGTATTCCACTTTACCTGCTCTGGAGGACAAAGAGCCCCAAAGAGAGGGGGCAGGCAGGGCAGAGAGGTTTGGGGTAGGGAGAGGGGAGGTTTGGCCTGTCTGCAGGCTCTCACCTCTGGGGCAGACACCAGATAGGCCACGCTCCAGGAGAGAGTTGAATCCCCGTCACTTAAAGCCATGAGACCACATTTGGCTTGGGGTCAGAGACGACCCCCTTGGCCAGCTCTGCAGCAGCCAGACCTCCAGCTGCTCAGCACCCACAGGGGGAAAGCAGAGAGCATCAGGAAAAGGCCCTGCTGCTCCAAAGTCACTTACCTCAAGTACAAGACCACCACGAGCCCTTTCTCCCTTTCCAAAGAGATCTAGGAGATCAGAGAGCACCTTCATGACTGCTCCTCCCTGATCTCCACACAGCAAATATCACTACAGGCAGCACAGTGTGGACTGGGCTCCCCACTCCCGCTTGGCAACAAATCCACATGGGGGAAGCACCATCTCCCCACAGAGCTGGCCCCACCAATCCTGCATCTCCATCCACCTAATCAGAGCCCTGAGCAGTACAACAGGGCCCAGCGAGGACATGGGGTGAGGCTGAGCAGCAGCCCAGTGAGGCAGCAAGGCTGCTCCAATCATGGGAAATGTTATGTCTGTTTGAGGGGGAAGTGAGGAAATCAAATGCACCATGGGGACACCCCCGCATTGAGCCAGGAGCAAGCTGCTGCTCTGCTCCGGCTGCTACAGCACTTACGTGAGTGGGGAGTGAGGGGCAGGAGATGGCTGGCTGCCTCCAGAGCCATCCCACAGCCCTGCCTCACCCCACCTGGGGACAGCTATTTTTGGTTAGGAGGGTAAGGCTATTGTGTGATGGCACCAGATTGTACAGGTGAGATGGAGGCCTGATGGACACCTGAAGGGGGTCCCAGGCATGGCGAAGGGAGGGTGGCTGGGTGAGTGTGAGTGTGTGAAGAGGCAGGAGGGAGGCAGACCCGCTATTTGCCCACGGCAGGGGCCGTGGCCACGATCTCTTCGTACTTGGGTGGAGGGTCATTGTAGGAGACGCTGGTCTCCTCGCCGCTGCTGCTCTCCGGGTGGCCCGTCACCTCCTCGTAGGAGGGCGGGGGGGTGGCACTGGACAGTCTGGAGAGGACAGAGACAGAATGCTCTGGTGGGCAGAGGGTGCTGTCTGGCTGGGGGGTGCCCTCGGCTCTGCCATCCCCAGCCCCCCGGTTGCTGGCTTCCCGCTGGTACTGGGTCTCCCCTTGGCTCTGCGACCGCTCCCGGTACACCATGACCCTGGGGAGGCTGCGGCCCGTCCGGCTGGCCAGGTAACGGTTCTGGGCATAGGAAGGGCGGTGGCGGGTGGCCTTTTGCAGCTGGCACCTCCAGATGATGAAGAGGGCGATGACTATGAGAAGAGCCACTCCCAAGAGGGGCACCACCACGTACATAGCGTCAGAGCGCTCCGTGCTGTGCCCGGGGTCCTTGACAGAGTACACAGAGCTGGTGTAGCCTTTCCAGAACTCCATCTGCGACAGGAACAGAGAAACAACCATCACGTGCTGCAGGTGGGAGAAGGAACCCAACCACCACCAGCAATAATCACTGCCCTCCCCAGGCCCACAAAAGGGGCAGCATTTTGGATGTCCCCCACCCCTTCAAGCTGAGGTGTTGTGGGAACCAACACAGGAGGTCCTGGGAACATCCCTCAACAAACCCCAGACCAAGCAGGGAAAAATTTATTCCACACCAAGCCCAGCCTATGGACAACAGCACAGATTTGCCACACATGCCATGGGAGCGCCAGCTCAACCTGCAGCTGTGGCCAGGCAAAAGCAAGGTGAGGCCATTGCCTGGGAAGGGAAAGCCATGCTGGGAAGTGAGGCCACAACATACTGCCTGAAGCCAGCAGAGGACAAAGGGAACAGGAAAGGCTGTTCCCCCTTGTTCCCCCTTCTGTCTCCAGCCTGCTGAGGTATCAGCCCTCCCACATGCACAGGGGAGCAGCGCAGGACAAACGCACCGTCTTCTCCTTGTTCTCAAACACCTCCTTGACCTCCTCATAGCTGCAGACCTCCTCGATGCACTCCCGCTCGATGGTGCCCTGCCGGATCTCCTCCAGGAAGCCATTGGCCCTGGGAAAGCGTTTCAGGAGCGAGTGGGCATTCCTGGCCCCCAAGAAAACTGCAATACACAAGGCAGAGACATTCTGAGCAGGGACAACCCCATACCTGGCCTCTGCCCAGCCAAGCTTTCCCACCCAGCTTCCTGACGCTACATGCATCCCCAACACCAAAAACCCAGGGCTACGATCAGGTAGGACAGCAGGTAGGACAGCCAAAAAGGCATAGGACTCTTGGAGTCTGCCCCGAGACATATGGCACCAGGAGCCCTTCTGTCAGGGCTGAGGTGCTAGAGATATCAGAAGCAGCTGCTGCAGCCACACAGGGCAACTGAGGAAAAGACAAAAGGCTCCAAAAATATTTGTTTCCAACCTTCTGCCCCTTATGGATTTCATCTTTCTGCCCCTTTGCTGCAGGGCAAGGGGGATCCCACCAGGAGAGCAGGACCCCACAGGGCTGAGACACAGAGCTCTGCCAGGACAGGGGGCCAGCACCAAGAGGGACTCACAGCCCACAGTTCAACAGGACAGCCTGCTGGAAGCTGGTGTTCCTGCTGCCAGCTGCTCAGGGGTCATCCAAGCTCAGGTGGCATCAAGGACTCTGTTCAGGCCCCAGAGAAACCACTGTCTTCTCCCCAGGCCCAGGACAACAAGGGCAAACATCCGCAAAACACAGGGACAGCACAGGGGGTTATGAGTCAGGGCCTGAGCAACCTCTCCTCACACAGCATCACATTCTCATCCCCACGGTGTTTTGACACAGAGGCCTCACAAACTTTCCACTGCTCCCAAAGCCTGGGAGACTCCTCAAGTCTTCCCGCAGCACATGCAGTCCTGAAGCCTCACGGAGCAGGAACTCCTTCCTGCCTGCAAGAGAGACATCAAAGCCTCTCCCCCATATCCTGCAGGAGGGACACCTCCATGGGGTGCAGGAGGCAAGCACCTGCCAGGACCTGCAGCAGCACAGGAGGCAAAGAAGCTGTTTGCTCAGAGAGCAGAAACTTCACACAAAGCATGATCCTTCCAGGATCCAAACACGCATCTCATGAATGAGTGTTTCCACAGTGCAGTTCAACACACACAGCTGTAGGCTGGTTCCAGCTCTTCCCACCAAGCCACAAAATCCTGCTGCTTCCCTTGGGAGGATGAATCAGTTCAGCTGGGTGATCCACAGGAACCTTCACCCTCAGGCTGTCTTCCACTGGATCAGCAAGGTGAACCCATTCACACAGCAGCAGCATCAAAGGAGGCAGGGGGACAGAATCTCCCATCTGTCCAGCTTGGTGCTAACAAAATACTGGCTCCACAAGCAAAACAGTCAGTGAAAAGCCACCAACTTCTTTCCTTAGGAGCCTTTTACCAGGGAGAAAGGCAAGTTTCCTTCTGCTTTACCTTCCATATATCCTGCTGCTGAAACAATACAGCAAGGCATTCGTGAGAGTATTTGTAAATATCAACAGGGACAAGATCACAGTGTAAGAAACAACTACTACTGTGCTACACCATCGTGGGCTTGGAGGCACTGAGCTGCTTTTGTGCTGTGTAGGTGCATTTTCCCCTTGTCATTTATTAATGCCTTGCTTCTGTGAGGGTTTGCAGAGGGCTGAACCACTGAGGTGTGAATGAAGAGCAGCATGAATGATGTGAGTCACAGATATTCCCTCAGAATTGACTTTATTATGCAAACCATTTTTTTTTACAAGGACAACCGAAAAAGCATTTTCAAGAGGCACAGAAGGCATCTTGCAGAAGGGCAGGGATCAGCTTGCCTTGGCTTTCACAGTTGAGGAGGGCTATCCTGGCTGGAGAGGGAACAGGCTGGCAGGGTGACCTTGTCTTGAAGCCTTTCCAGAAGGAGATGAAATTTTACAAAGACGACATTAATTCTGCAAATGTCCCGTACTTCGCCGGAGAAGTCTGGCCTCATCTCCTTTGCCTCCCACCTTGATCAGGCCATGGTATAAACTCTCCTCTCCTTGGCACTTGAGCCTGAGACTCAGATTTCAACTCCCTCAGCACATCTTAGAGCAACAAGCTTGGCTGCAGGTCTCATTGTCAGGGTTTTCCATCCCTGCAGAAAGCAGTCACTGGACCCCTTCCCTGCTTTGCCATGCTGAGCTGGCCACTAAGGTAGGAAATAAAAACAGACACACAGGCAGGCAGGTATCACAAGCACTGTCCCAACTGCAAGCATGCTGTGACAGAGGTGTGTGTTTTTCCCCACATGCAATTTCCCTCAGGGACAGCAGAAACTGAGTCACTGCACCCTCCCCTTGAAAGTGCAAAGAGCTCCCACGTGGCTCGGGAACAGAGCAGGAAAACCACTGGCCTTCAGGAAACGAGCCTCTCATCTCTACTGGATCCCCGACTGACATGAAGAGCAGACAGCCAAGCAGGTCCTGTCCCCAAACCACAGGGCTGAGGGGACCTGCCAATGCCCAGCAGCCTCAGTGCTGATCCCCTGTGCCTCTCCAAGCCTCCCCACACCAGCTGGAGAACCGGTGCTCAGGAAAGATCAGAGCTTTAGGCAGGGGAAGCAGGAGCAAGGGCTGGGTTCACCTAAACCCTGCTGG
This sequence comes from Promerops cafer, assembly GCA_013398275.1. Lineage (NCBI taxonomy): Eukaryota > Metazoa > Chordata > Aves > Passeriformes > Nectariniidae > Promerops > Promerops cafer. Next base: position 1,165,023 of record VZSE01009563.1, read on the forward strand.
GTTTCCTGGGGTGCTGCTGACCCCTGGGGGGCCTGGGGTGCAGCTGAGACACCCCATATCTCAGCTGCCCTGCTTGTGGGGGACACCCTGGGGCTGCTTGTCTGGGGAAGGACTGTGGCTGTGCCTGCAGAGGGACAGCCAGGGATGGCAGGGAGTGTGTGGTGGAGAACCTGCCCATCACCACATCCCCTCCAGCACATCAGGGTCACCATGAAGGGGACAGCTTGGCAGGGGACACTGCCACCACACAGAACACCCACTGCTACCAGGAAATGCTGGTGAGCCAGCACCTGAGCTCTGGGAAGGAGAAAAGGCAGCAGTGGAGGAAGGCAGGGACCCAGCTGGGCACCCTCCTCATTAACTGAAGATTAAAGCAGCCTTTTAAAAACACTGCCTGAAAATCTCTGCTCCCCCCCACACCGAGCACAGCAGAGACAATGAAAGAAGGCATACCTGTCATCCCTGGGGTCCTCCTCCTCCTCAGCATGGCTACTGCCTCCACCTTCACAGCTGGCTCTGGCGACACTCCGAGCAAATCCCGAGATCCCAGAGAGATCTCTCCATGTCCCCCTTCACTACTGCCATCCTCCTCACGCTCCCATCACACCAGGGCACGCAGCCTCCGTGCAGGCTGCCCAGGAGAGCGAGGAGGGAGGCTTGAGTCCAGCTCTGGACAGACCACACACCCCTCTGCAGCCTCGCCAGGCTCAGCCCATCTTTAGTGCTGGCTCAGCACTGCTCTGGGTGTGCCACAGGGAGCTCAGGGTGGGGCTGAGCTTGGCAGCTTCCACAGAACACAGAGCCCCGGTGCCACCGGCCACACAGGGCAGTGTGGCCCCCAGGGTGGCACTGGGGCACTGGCAGGGTGCCAGTCATGGGCATGAGGAGCACTGTTGATGAGAGATGTCAGCACAGACAGGCAGCCTGGAGAGCCCTGGGAGGCCCGTCCTGCACAGCAAGCACCACACAAGACAGAAATGCTGCAGCCTCCGGGTAGTCCCAGAGAGGTCAGACCTTCAGCACCTCCTCTCAAGTCCCACCTTGCAGAGCGGGGAGAGAAGCACAAGTCAGGCCGGACCTCAGACCTCAGCCAGGGCCAACAGCCAACAGCCAATGGCATCCTCCCCCCACAGAGGATAACACCTCCCAAAATGCACAGGCACCCCTTTCTTGAGAGGTGGCTGTCAAACATCCCCCTTCTCTCCTCCAACACTACCACCACCTCTCCATCTTGCCTGGGGAGCACTTACTTGCCATGCTGCCTCACTTGGCCAAGGAGGGCTCCTGCCTACCTGCAGGGAAGAAAACAGGAGAGTCACTGACAGCTCAAATTTCCAACCCAGTTTCAAAGCCCAAACCTCCATCACCCAGGATCAGATGCATGCAGAAAGCATGGTGCTGAGTGGTGGACCCACGACAGATCCCAGCCGAGCAGTGCCCCTGCAGAGAGCCAAGGATCCCAGCTGCCTCCCTGCTCTTCACCTGCCTGGAGGGGCTGGAGGGGCTCAAGGCACCCTCAGCTCCCAGAGTGCTGGGGCAGGTGCCAGGGAGAAGCACAGCCCCTGAAGACCAGCAAAGTAGGAAGGGAAAAACTGGATGAAAGATAAACCCCATTTCTCACCAGCAGACAAGATGACCTGCATGTCAGAGACTGCTCGGAGCAGCCTGGTGCTCTTCCCTTCCACAAGAGATTGATGGATACAGGTGAAGCAATCATCTTATTTTAGAGCAACTTCACAGACGTGCCAGTTCTCACTTCTGCAACTCCCACCCACAATCTGGTTGTTGAGCCAAGCTAAAGGCAGCAGCAAGAGCGACAGAGCTCCCTGCACACCCAGGACAACAGCTCTCCAACTGGACAAGCACCTTTTGTGCTTCAAAAGCAAAACTAAACTAAACAAAACCCCACAGAAGTTAAACGAAGCCCTGCAGAAGCAGAGGATAGCTGCTTGTTTTCCATGCTTTGTCTTCTCCCTGTGCTCCATGCCCCACGGATCAGACTGCCCTGGGCTGACTGTTGCTGCGTGTGACACTTGCTGTGGCAAAGCCACAACTCTGTCAGGAGACAGAGGGGACAGGACTGGCCAGCTCCTGCAGGAATTTATTGCAGATGAAGGAGCAAGCATGGTTAGAAACAGCAGGAACTTAAACCACACACTGGTCTCAGGCCCAGGACTTTAGACATCCAGTTATTCCAAAAGCACATGGATCTGCTCTGCTGGAGTGAGGTCAGGGACAGCACAGAGCTGGTCACAGGGTCAGCAGGGCTGGAAACACAGTTCTCCTTTCATATAAAAGGCAGGCACACAGAAGGGCTGATGCTGCACACCAGCACACCTCACAACAGCCACCTTCCAGTAAATGGAGCACCTCTCCCTGCCAACATCAGGTTTGCTGTGCTTTCCAAGGTTCCTACACCTTAAAGTGGCGAGAGGGCTTGCAAGCCAGGAGCTGTGTCCAGAGAGAGAAAGCAGCTTCTTCCCAACAGTTTGGGAAGCTCAGACTGCAAACCTCAGTCTGGAGTTGAAGCAAGAGCGAGGGAAAGCAGCAGAGCACCAGAAGTACACGGGACAGGTCTGCTGCCTCCAGTGCTCCACAGCCCATTCCCGCTTCTCTGAGCCCTTCTGGGGGATGTGAGAGGCCTCTGGATCCACGAATTCCCCCACAGGCTCTGAGCAGGGACCACCTGACCCACTTCTGCAGTCATCAGTTTTCACAAAGAGACCCAAAGCCCCAGGATAAAAGAAAGCACAGCACAGAGAACATGCCACAGTTTCCACACAAACCCTCGTTGTTACAGGAATTCTCCCCCTCTGATGGACAGGAGAACAAAGACACAGAAAGAAGGATATTCTCACGCCACACATCAAGCAACAAATTTAATGTTGTTTAATTTAATTTACACTCTTTTACTTTCTACCACGTATCTGTGTCAATGCACCCAGTGCCACAATCAGGGAGGTGCACACAAGCCTCCAAGCATGAGCGATGCTGGTGAGAAGGGCAGATGCCCCAGATGCTTATTTTTATTTTCACATGCAAATTCCTGGCCGCCTCCCCTGGCTCCAGCCAGCAGGAAAAGCTGGAGCACTGCACACGCTGATGCCAAGGGGAGCAGCATCCCTCCTGCCTCCACGCAAGCTGAGAGAAGCCTGAAGCTGGAGGCTGACCTAGCAGACGCCCACCCATTCCCAATCCCCCCCCTCCGGCTTCCCATCCTCTATAAATACCCCATCGATAGGAGGTTGCTAAGGCAACCGTGAGGAGGCGCGAGGGATGCAGCCATGGGAGTGAGGATGCTGCAGTCGCACATTTGTGTCTCCCCCAGGCTCCCCCCATCTCCGCCCCCGCTCCCGTCACTGATGCCAAAGGAGGAAATCGTGCCGGGAAAACACAGCGCGCGCGTGGAGCCGGTCCCCCGCGGACCCCGAGGGCACCTGGGGGTCCACACTGGGAGGTGGCACCTCCTCGACAGGCTGGGGGGTGGCACAGGTACGGGTCGGGGGGATGCACAGCCCCCAGTGACGCGCCACGGCGCGCAGGGAGGATGCTGACTGTGCCAGCATCACGTAGCCGCGGTGCCAGCGGCTCAGCTGGATCCCAGCAATATTGGGGGTTTTCCGTGCCAAGATCCACGGCGAGGAGAAGAGGCTACAGCGGCTACGCTTGACAGCGCAGGAAACCTCGCCCTTCCAAACCTGCCTTCACACCCCACTCGGCACCCTGGCTGGTCCTCACGCTGCCCTGGCAGCCCCCAGCCCGGCCCCTCTGTGCCCAAACACAACTCCAAATTATCCCCACTGCGCTCAGCTTCCAGGGCCACCCCACGGCAAGGACCCCCCAGCTCATCTGTCACCCTGCAGCAGGGACCCCCAGCCCACCTGCCCAGGTGTGCAGGGGCTTTTCAGTCTCCCCTCAGCTTTCAGTGCCACCCCACGGCAGGGCCCTCAAGCCTGAGTGTCACCCCACAGCCGAGACTCCTAGCTCACCTGTGACCCCACAACAGGGACCCCCAGCTCACCTGCCACCCCATGGCAGAGCCCCCCAGCCTACCGGTCACCCCACAGCGGGGTCCCCGAGCTCAGCTGTCACCCCACGGCGGGGTCCCCCAGCTCACCTGTCACCCCACAGAGGGGTCCCCCAGCCCACCTCCCCGGTTGTGCGGGGGCTTCCCAGCCCCACCCTCCGCCCCACCGACACGTCCTCCTCGTCTCCGCCGCTCTGCTGTTCGCCGCGCGCCCAGACACGCCGCGCCCGTCCCAGGGCTCCCGGCTCCCCCTCCGCGGCACCAGCCCCTTCCTTCCCGCTCCAGCCCCGCAGCCGCGGTCCCACAGCTCCGCTTTCGTCCCCCCGGCCCCGCTGCCGCACCCCGGTCCCCGCCGGTNGGGGCGGCCCCGGGCGTTGGCCGGAGCCCCGGGCGAGCCTGGCCCCGCTGCCGCACGCAGCTCTGTCTGCCTTCCCCTGCCCGTTGCCTCACGCCGGCCTGCTGGGGCCGGGGCTGCCAGCATACCGCGGGTGTCCCGCGGTCACATCCCCTGTCGTCTCCTCCTCTTCATCATCCCTCTCTTCTTCTTCCTCCTCCTCCTCCTCCTCCTCGCTGCCCGACTCCTCATAAAAGAAGAGGGTGGCTTGCACCGGGAAGTTCTCCAGCAGCTTCTCCCCAACGCTGTACAGGTGGTCAAAGGCCTTGGACTTGGGCCAGAGTAGCCTGCGTGGGGAGAGCCGGGGTGAGCCCCCGCCCGCCGTGCCCGCCGCGCCCGCCCGGGCCCCGGTGCCAGGGCACGTACCTGACCGGGTGCTGGAAGAACGCCAGCGCTTTGCTGGGACCGCCGTCCCCCTCCGCTGCCCGAAGCCGAGCCTGGGGAGACACAGCCGGGTGGTACCGGGGCTCCCGCTGCCCCTCCCCGCAGGGCGCACGGGCTGGCACCAGGGCTGGCGCCCCACACACCCAGCAACTCCCCCCTCCTCTGCCCGAGTTAAGACGCTCACACCACCGCAAGGAAGCTGGCATCTACCCCCACACCCTCCTGACAGGCTTTTTGCCAGTTTAATCTCTCCCCCGTGCTCAAGAGCTGGTGCCCAGGCATCCCACTAACGCCCTGAGGAATGCCCGCCCAGCCTGGGAACAGACGACCCTTTCAGGCTCCCGTGGGGGGGCTCTTGTGGCCGTGTCCCCTCGGGGGACTCAGCCTGGCCCTGCCCCAGGGGCTGCGTGGGGCGCGGGGTGATGCTCCAGGGGAGGTGGACACGGCACGGCCGTGGGACAGAGGACTCCGGGGTGACGGCCTCTGGGGCCAGAGGCAGGTTTTCTGCCGGCAGGGACCCCGGCCTCACGGGCATGGGGACAGACACAGTAGCAAGTGCCAAACTCACGGGGTCCATCTCCTCCCGCCGCGTCGCGGGTCCCTCCTGGGCTCGGGGCAGCCACGGTCTCCAGAGAGGAAGGGCTCTAGGAGAGAGAGCAGGTTCAGCGCCATAGCCCGCTCCCCTTTGCCTTGCTCGCCCACGCCGCACCCCCACAGCCTCACCTGCCCGACCAGCCCTGCCCGGGTGCCAGCACCCTCTGTCCCACCCATGGCCGCAGGGATCAGAGGTGTCCCCAGCACCAAACCCAGCTGGAGCTTCCCCATCCCACCTTCCACACCCCCCTGCCCGCCCCACTCCCCCAGCCTGTGCAGCACCCAGTACCTTGCCCCTTGCTCCAGCCCCACGGGTGGACAGGCACCGGCCACCGGCACCCGGAGCCCGTGGGCAGTCAGGCAAGCAGCTTGCATGGTGGCAGAAGACGCTGTCCCTTCTGACACTGCAGACCCTTGGTGGGGACACATTTATAGCTCTGCCTCGGCTGTGACTCACAAATTCTTTGGGGCAGGGGAGCGAGGGGCTGGGGCTGTGGGGATAGCGGTGTGAAATTTGTCCCAGTTGTGTAAACAGAGGGCCGGGGGGAGGCTGGGGGCGGAGGGGCTGCGATCTCTGGTGGAAAAGCAAAACACAAAAGGGAAAATTTGGACACCATTTGTGAGAAAATCCCCGGGGGGGAACAGGGGAGGGTAGAGACAATTAGCGAGGATGATTAAGTGCTCTTTGTAGCCATTTGCATAAGGGAGGCGAGGGAGATGGGAAGGGGATGGGAAATGGTGGGGCGGCATGATGGGTATGGGACTGGGACAGTGCAGTGGGCATGGGATGGGACTGCATGTTGGGCATGCCATGGGCACAGTGTGGTGGGCTTGTGATGGGGACAGCACAAAGGCCATTATGGCAATAGTGATGGGCTACACTGGTGGCAAGCACAGAGCCACCAGGAGGCAGCTGATGGCTCAAGAGAGGCTCAAGAGCAGACAGGGAGGGAAGACACGTGGCAGGGATGGACCCCAGGCACGATCAGGGGAATGGTCTTGCTCAGGCATCCATGGCCCATCACACCAGGGAGCTGCCAGATCCCATTTCCACAGATGGGAGAGCACGCGCTTGCCAGTGCTCCCTGCCCTCTTCTTTGAGGTTTTGAGATGTGGACCACACCAGCAGGTACAGAAATGCTCCTCGATGTGAGGGTGCAAGGCTGATGCAGCCCCTGGCCCCAGCAGGGCCACTCATCCCACCCCTGCCCACTGCTCCTGCCCAAGCACTCAAAAAAAAGTGCCACTGGCAGACCGGTCACCTCCTGCTCCTGGGAGAGTTTCAGTTTGGGACAAGGAAAGAAAATAGCAAATGGTCCCTGCTGTAGCTCTGCTATCAGCATCCAAACACCGCTGTCCAAACGCTGGCCGGACCCTGCTCAGCTCCAAGCACAATTTGTCACCAGAGGCCCTCCCTGCCCCTCTCCATCTGTGGCAGCCGGTGAGCAGGAGGGGGCACGGGGCCAGCACAGCTCTCATTACCTTCCCCATTTGCTCCTCATTTGGGCCAGTAGTCTTACAACAACAAACCCCGTGGAGGACAAGCAGGGCCGGGAAGAGTAAACCAAAAGTTCAGGCTGGCTCTGAGGAGTGGGGAGCTCAACCTGCTGGTGTTTCACTGCCCCTCGAACCCCAATCCAGGCCAAAGTGGACATACGGATGGTGGCACAGTCACCTGCCAGCCACTAAGGCTGTCCAGAAGGATAACAGCAAGCCTCAAACCTGAACCCATTAGGTGAACCTACCCCAATAATTCATAGACAACAAGCAAAGCGAGGCACCCCAGCTCCCCAGTCCTTCCCGACGCCCTAAGGGTTTAATTCTGATCTGCAATAAGCCTCTGATCCAGGCGGAGATTTGCAGGTGGATTGTGCAAAGCTGTAGCAGAACAACCGCAGCCCCTGATCGCCTGGGCTGGGGCCCTGGCTGCTCACCCTGCCCCGAGCAGCCGCCTCCAGTCCTGGGTGACCCCCGGCCGCAGCCACCCTGGGTCCCACCCTGCACCTCCAGCCACCTCCGTAAGTACCACAGAGCTCCCTCCTGCACCTTTCTGCCAGCACCCTGAGCACCCCAGGTGTTTCTTTTCCAGCAGCTGAGACAGTGTGGGAGGTCTTGGTTAGAGCACAGGAGAGGAGACGGAAAGCTGGGAAACTTTGGTGCCAAGCATTTGAGGTGGTAGCGGGGGGTTCAGGAGCAGAGGGGAGGCCCTGGGTGGTGGCAGCACGCTCAGCCAGGAGCGTTCCCAGGGTGAGGGAGGCCACTGGCCGCGGTGCCGGGGCTCAGTCCGGTTTCGCAAGGCACCACAGAAGGAGGAATTTTTAAACAAAGCAGAGGGAAAACAAACCAACCCTCTCCACCACCTCTGCCAACCCCCCCGTGCCTGTATACAGGGCTGTGGGCGGGAGGTGGCACCGGCACAAAACCCCAGCATGAGCTGCACCCCGAACTGCTCACCCCTCCACAGGACAGGTCGCCCCGCTTGGCTGGCATGCTTCCAGGAAGCATCCCAAAGGAGATGCAGCTCTGATGTAATTGTGCCCTCTGTGGGTCTCCAGGCTCTCCTGGGGATGCAGGTGTCACTGTCACATGCATGCCCCCATCCTTGTCCCCAGCAGCACAGAAAGGCTGATATCCGTGGTTCAATCTCAGGTCCCATTGTCCCAAAGGAGCCTCAGCAGCTTGGGGTGGGTCGCAGGTGTCTGCAGATGCCTTTGGTGAGCCCCATGCAGATGGGTACAAGGTGCAATCCCCTTTCCTCAGCTGGGGGAGCTTTGGGTTCACCACCTGAAGCCACCTCCAGCAGGTCCCAAATAAGATGGTGCAGCCATAGCTTTTCGGCTTCCTCAGCTCGAGGCATCACAGAAGACAAGGGACCTCGAGGAAGGCAGTGGGCACTTTCCCCACACCAGCAGCCCGGCTCTCCATCCCTGCCTGCGGCGTCAGTGCAGGGGAGGGCTTTGGCGTCCTTCCTGGGCAGTGCTGCTCTGCCTCTGGAGCCTGGCTGGGGAGATAGCGGAGGTGAAAGGGCGCTTGGCGCTCCTCCACGGGCTTGGGTCAATCGTTAATCGGGGAGGGATTGCTTTCCACTCTCACAGGTAACCTCCCCACGGCTCCCACCCCGCACAAAACCAGCACCCCCGGGAGCGGGGTGGAGCTGCAGCGCTGCGAGCAGAGCCTCTCGCAGGGCCATGGGAACCTGAGCACACGGGAGGGACCTGGGTGACAAGCTGCGAGCCTTGGGTAGGTGACAGAGGTGACAGCCAGCCCCCACCATGGTGTCCATGGGGCTCCAGCTGCTGGGCTACACCGTGGCCTTCCTGGGCTACATCGGCACGCTGACGGCCACGCTGCTGCCCAGCTGGAAGACCAGCTCCTACATCGGCTCCAGCATCGTGACGGCCATCAGCTTCACCAAGGGGCTGTGGATGGAGTGCGCCACGTACAGCACGGGCATCACCCAGTGCGACATCTACAGCTCCCTGCTCAACCTGCCCGCCGACATCCAGGCGGCCCAAGCCCTCATGGTGAGCTCCTGCGCCGTGTCCTCCCTCGCCTGCCTGCTCTCTGTCGCGGGCATGAGGTGCACCGTCTTCAGCCAGGGCTCGCCGAGCAAGGACCGGGTGGCGGTGGCGGGCGGCGCAATCTTCGTCCTCGGGGGGCTGCTCTGCTTCATCCCGCTGGTGTGGAACATCCACGTGGTGCTGCGGGATTTCCGCAACCCCGTCATCCCCGACAGCATGAAGTTCGAGCTCGGGGAGGCTCTTTACCTCGGCATCATCTCCTCCCTCCTCTCCCTCATCGGCGGCTTCATCCTCTGCACCTCCTGCCCTGCCCGGGACACGACGACCACCTACTCCAGCGCCTACCAGCCCCAGCTGCTGGCGAGCAAGAGCCCCCAGCCCTCTGTCAGCCAGGTGCAGAAGACCAAGAGTGAAGTCAATTCCTACAACCTGACAGGATACGTGTAGTGGCTGCAGGTGGGAACCAGGCTGGCACCTCTCCCGGCTCCCCAGAGCGTCCGGGGTGGCGCCAAGGGAACGCGGTAAGAGCAGAGGACACGGTGGCATCGCCCGTGCTCAGCCCTCTCATGTGCTTGGGGGAGTTGACCCTGCTCTTTCCCTGGGATTTTGAGAGCCTTGTGACTGCGTGGAGATCCCAGCTGGTGGCTTACACTGATGAAGGACCCTGAATCCGGCTTCTGTTCTTTACTCCATGCTGCCAGCTCGCAGGCAGCTCCTGGCCAGCAGGACCCCAGCCTGCAGACCCAATGAACCTACCTGGAAAGGGGAGTGGGCTTGTGGCCCCAGGGACCAGCCCGCTGGCCACGGAGGCATCACAGCAGGGTCAAGGGCATGTGCGTGGGTCTGGAGTCGCTGCTGGGGGGGTTGAGTGCTGGTTGCAAACCGATGTTGCAATAAATATGTCTTTCTAGCCAGACTGTATCCGAGCTTTTCTCTGGCACCGAGGGGCCAGCAGGGGGCTGTGGAGGGGGCCAAGATGTGAAAGGTGCCCCTGGCCCTTTGCTCTGGCCTGCCTCCCCCACCCCACAGCTGATGGCTTTGTCACCCGGGAGCCCAGGCAGGTGGGAGCACTGCTGAGGGGGTGGAGGGCCACTCCCTGGCACAGTTTGTCCCTGGGCACCACGCTGGGAGGTTGCCACGCACCGCTACTGCCAGGGTGCCAGCAGGGACATGCAGAGCTCCCTGTGGGATAATAGCAGGCAGCACCTTCCCTCTGTCCCCCCAGCCCTTCTTGCTTCTAGGAGTGCAGATGTGATGAGACTGGGGTGCCCACAGGGGGATTCATCTCCCCTGTGTGTGGCACACCCAAGTCCCCAGGTGGTGGGGAGCCCTGGCATTCCCACATCCCCATCCCAGTGAGCACTGGCAGCCCTGGGGCAAACATCATCCCAAGGACCAGAGGCAGCTCCTGCCTATGGTGAAGTCTGAGCAGCCCAACTCAGCTGTAGAGAGGCCTCACAGGCAGGTCCTGAGCCTTGAGGTCCTTGAAGGGTCTGTTTAGGGGGAAAAATGCCACCAGTGAGACACTCGAAAGCTGCAAGGGCTGGGCAGGCAGGAGCCAAGGCTGTGGAGGATGTGGCTGCAGCCCTGCACAGGAACAGCAGCATGACATCCACACAGGCTGCTGGTGGCACTGGGGGATGCTGTGCACGTGCCAGGGCATGGCAGGAGAGGAGGTGCAGGCAGCCCAGCCCACCAGGGAGCAGGAACATTTTAATCCATCTGATGTACCTCTGCCCCGTGTGAGAGAACCCCTGCTCTGCTGTGCCGCAGCACAGGGCCACCCAGAGACCACCTTGCCCTGGCTCCTTGTCCCCCAGGGAGCAAGAGACCTTGGTCTACCTGCTGACCCCTCATAAAGCAATTTAGATTAGGCCATGGAGAGGAAGGGACCATGTTCTCCACTCCAACGTCACCACCGTCACCCTTGCACCAGTGAAATCATGTTTGCTGTGGGGTTAACAGACTCCTGATAACGTTAGGTCATGCTTTCTCCCCTCCTCAGACAGCAAGGAGCCACACGGGGACCCATCCCCGGGGTGACACTCGCTGAAGGGAACCAAGGTGGATCTCAAGGCAAAGGCCAGTGACCCCATTTCCACGGCCAAGGGACAAAACACAAAGCACAGCATCAACCCTGGACCAGCTGAGTTATTTATTCCTGCCCTGGGGAAAATAGTGCTCTGGGGCATGCAAGAGGCTTAACCTGCTGGCTGCAGCCCCCCAGGAGATGCTGCAAGTTCTGAGGGTCCCCTGGCCATAAATGTATTTTTTCTGGGCAGCTGGTGGAGAGAGTGGGAGAGAAAATAGTTGGCACAAAAGGTCACACCTTAAAGAGGAGGAATTCCTGGGCACTGGGTTCTTGCCCCTTGCCTCCCACCCCTGTCTGCAGGCAGAGGCTGTGCTAATTAAACAAAGGGGCATTTGAAACACTCAGAGCTTCATTGGTGCTGGGCTTATTAATGCTTTAATTCAAGGAGCAGAAGGGAAGCTTCCCCCAGAAGGAGAAGGGCAGCTGGCACAGGCAGAGGCAGGCAGAGCTCAGAGCTCGGGCACAGAAACACCCATCTCACTGGAACAGGGACCAGCCTGTCCCCAGGCCACCAGCCCTGCCACAGGGGAGCCCCTGCATTAAGCAGTGAGTGGGTTCAGGGAGGGAAACGTTTCTCTGCTCCAGCCTTCAATGTGAATGCACCCAAAGATATGAAACTTGGCTACAGGGCAAGGCAGGTAGACACAGATTTTCCACTTGGGAAGGAGGATGGGGAAGGGGAGGGGAGGACACTGGGTGCACAGATGTGCTGGCAGTGGTTATCTCTGCATCACGCAATAGCCATGCTCCTCATTATTGATAAACCAGGTTCTTGAGGGCAGCCTGGATGTAGCCCAGCCTAGGCACAGAGAGAGCAGGAGCCAAGACTGTCCCAGGGGGCAGCTCTGCTGATGGCAAGTGTGAGTGAAGGGATGGAGCCCAGCCAGCCAGCACAGCACAGAGCCAGCCCCTCAGACGGCCTCCTGCCCCTCACCAGCTCAGTGGCAAAAGCTGAAGGTGCTCCAGGATTCCCTGCAGGAAAGGCACAGGGGAGCACAGCCAGGTTCAGGACAAGATGGGCAGCGGGGGGAAAGCAGGAAAAAGGACAGGGCTGGGTGGGGAAGGGCTCTCTCCATCTCAAGCCCCCGCCTCGCAGGCCGGTGTGGTGGAGTGGGGAGCCTTGCAGCTCTCCCTGGAGGACCAGGCTGCAGTGACTAATCCCCTGCCATAAGGAAATGAGTCCTTCCCCTCTCCTCTTTCCCCTCTGGATGATGCCTCGATGGAAGGAACGGGGCAATAAAATACTAATGTGCCCTTATCTTCAAAAGCAATAGAGGCACTATAAACACTCAGTACACCCCAACCCGGGATCAGGGACTGCAGCCTCATCAGCTGGTCATGAGAAACATGCAAAAAGTCACAACTACTTCTTCCAAAGAGGGAGCAACACAGCCCACCTCCAGGGCCCCTGCATCCAGTCCTTGCCCACCAAGCACTGCCCCAGGTGCAAGCAGAGCCTTTTCTCATGCAGAGCACTGGGCAGATATGCCCAGGTAAAAAATGGCACAGGTTTGCCCTAGACCCACCAGGATCACACGCCTCCTGCCTCCCTGGAGCCCTCCAGGCAAGCAGAGCTCTTTCTGGCATTCCCAACCTGCTGCTCATCTCTGCCTAGCACAGCTGGCCTGAAGCAGCAGCAAATAATCCAGGCAATGGGATTACTCCCCATACTCTGGGGAGCATCAGGCCACGTGCTGGGAGGGCCCATCTCTGCCCACAGCCCCCAGGAATTGTTCAGATAGGAGAGATGGGAGTGGGAAGGAAATTCAGGCCAAGTTCCTGATGGGCTGAGGCACTTGGAAAGGGCCAGCACATTCCTCCACCCTCTCCCCAGCCACAGCACACTCCCAGCTGCCTCCCACGCCATGTCAGAGCCTCCTGGCCCCTCAGCAAGCCAGGGCTGATATGGAAGATTGCCCACGGCTTCGCAGCAGCCTTTTCAGGGGCACTGAGGATACACAACTGAAAGGGGCTGCTCCCAGACACTCCAAATCCTGACTCCCAGGCTGGGCTCAAGTCACACACTGGTAGGAATGGGAGAGGCATTCCCTGCCCCAGCCATGCCCCTGAGCCCAGGAAAGAGCCTCATGGATTCACCTCTGGGCATCTGTGGTGCTCCACTGGCAATTGCACTCACATTTTACCTCCAAAGGCTTCCTGCCCTCCTGGAACCATGGGGATGGCCCTGTCTGCAGTCAGGGCAGACAACATGGGTTGTTGGTGCCTGGCTCCTGCTGAGGGACCTTGCAATGGAGGTGAGAAACAAGCTCCTCTTTGGAAAACACCTTCTATCAGGGGAAAAACTGGTGCACTAACTCACGGCTTTCCACAGCCTCCCAGAGGAGATGTGTTTAAAGGCACTTTAAAGGATCTTTTGGTCTTGAAGGAAAGATATGAGGGCAGAATGAACTCCATGACACTGCAGGGGACAGAGGCCTTTGGGTGCACCAAAGGAGATTGCTAGAAAGCACCTTCCTGTTTGAACAACAGCTCAGAAATCTATCAGGAGGGTTATAAAAGGTGTTTATCTCAGAAAACCTGATACCCGTGGAGAGGACACGGAGGCTTGATCTTCCAGGCATTGCATTAACATCACAATCAGATTGTTCCATAATAATTTGAGTCTAATCTCCACTGGAGGAGCTTCAGATTAGTGATCTCAGCAAACCTCATGTACATGCAATCTGTAGCAGCAAAAAAAAGCTTTGTAGTAGAACCCACAGCAATTCAGTGAGCAAGACACACTTTTATAGTGGTACAAACATAAGGTGTTCCACAGATTTTACAGAAATACTGGGAAAAACATACTCCATCTCCAAAATCTGCCAAAATCTGCTTTGGAGAACGGGTTTAGAGGATTGCAGATAAATTGTCCTGCGCCCTTGACAGCGCCACTGCCAAGTGATGGTTCCACAGCACCACGCTGGACAGAAGACAGGAAGACCAGAGGATCCCAAACATGCACAACCACCTTAGCAAGTCTAGAGTGTCATCCCAAGCAATCCCTGCCATCCTGTCACCTCCATGCCTGAGGGCACCAACATTCTGGCAGCTGCTAACAAAGGTTCATACCTAGAAGATGCTCAGACCCCAGGCACAGCCGAGCCCCTCCAGGCTCTCTCCTAAGCACCACAAGTCTGGAATAAACAAATCTCCCCATAAGCAGAGAAACCAGGGGGGCTTCACCAGCTTTGGGGTTGCCTTTTATCTCTACTCAGGATTTCAGGGTGTGCTTTGGATGAAGTTTTTCCCACACAGGCAAACTAATCTTTCCCCAAGTCAGGTGTCTTTTTTCACAGAACTTACAACACCCTCTATTTCTGGGATGTCCAGCCTGCTAAAAAAGGCTGAAAGCAGAACAAGACTCACGTCAGAAACAGCATGATTGCCTCAAACTCGCTTTCCCAGAAAAGCTGTCTCTCTAGGTTTCTCAGGTCACTGGAGCAAAGTCCCACAGCACCAGCTCTGCCTGGCAGGTGCTCCCAAGATTTCTCCAACAGATGCATTTTCATTACCCAAATTTTTAGCCTTTTCCTTTTGAGGCAGTGGGCACAATTTTAGCCTTCAGTATTTTTCAGGGCATAGAAAAGCCCAGAGGCTCTGTGGGCGTTACAGAGCTAAGGGCAGACCTCAGCTATCCCTGGATCCACCACTGTGATGCTGACGTGCCCTTTGAACTATTCCAGTACACTTCCACGGGAATGAGGGCACTGCTCTTTGTCTCTGGTCCTTCCCCAGCTGCCACAGAAGCCAGGCACACATCTCAGAGACCACTGGAGCCTCTGATCCTCCCACGACTGAACGTCTCCTCCTCAGCCTTCTGCCCTTCCCAAACACCCTTTATTTTAATGTTTCCAGATTGTGAACTGGCAGGATGTTTCACCCCTGGCCTGGCTGCTGGCCAGGGCAAGGCTCGCTCCACCTCTGTGCTGCCCGGGGAGGCAGCAGGGGAGAGATACCAGGGACAAAAACAATTAGCTCCTTTTTTCCAGGCAAGGAGAGCAGGCTTCGGGTCCAGGGACATCCTTGGCAAGGGGAAGGACCCCCCTGTTGCAAGGCAAATCCCCTGAAAGTGGCTCCCAGAACAAAGTCCCCATAGCCCAGCCCAGGGAGCTGCCAGGATCGTGCGAGCACACAATAAATTTCCACCTGCCTGGGCAGACCTGTCCCCATAGCTGACACCCCAGGGCCTGCTCACAAGCAAGGGTCTCGCTGTGGGCTATGACCTCCTTCCCAAAGCTCAGGGAGTCCCATCTCCCTGCTGTGCTGGGGTGACCAGTGTCCCAAGGGGCTGATTTCTGCCTTGGGATTCTGCAGCTGAAAACTGGTGTTTTACCTCACAGGTCACAGGCAGACGCAGCTACTCCCCCCAACTTCAGTACTGAGTAAAATCCTCATGGGGAATGAAAGGGAATAAGCAGTGCAAAACACAGCCTAAAGGCAGCCCAGTCTTATGTGAGGAGACAAGTTTACCCTCGGCTGTCCCTGAGTGCAGCTGCCCTTTCCCACGGCAGACCTTTGCAAAGCAGAGGGAGGCTGCCCAGGAAATGCAGGACTGAAGCTCCCAGCTCAGTGCCAGGATGAAGAGAGCCACAGTGCCTTCAGCAGCGTGAGCAGAGGGGAAACACAACACTGCTCTTCCCCGGCTCCTTGCACCGCTGCCTGCTCCTGCACACCCCCCATGCAATGCTGGAACCAAGGGCAGCACAGGCTGGGTCCCCCCCAAACCTTGCCAGGGCTGCTGGCTGCAGCCCCAGGACTTCATGGGGCACAGCATGGTGCTGGCACAGTGGACACTGAGAGCTCTGAGAGGAGAAGGCTTTGCCAAACATCCTTATCTTGAAGATGCCTTTCTGACCTCCTCACCTCCAATAAGTGTTTACTTCCACTACACAACCTAATCCCTCCAAACTACTCTGGCAGCAACTCCTGGCACAGGCATCCTTGAGAGAGCTTTGAAAGATGCAGAAGAGAAGTGCCAGGTTTCAAACCCAGCTACTCTGATACCAGCTTATCTAAGGAAAATTAAGAGCTGCAGTTTGCCAAGCTACATCCATTTAGGAAACGCTCCATCACAGAACTACTTTGTGTGTTATTTCCTCACACTGGGGGAAACAAATCAGCTCAAGAAATGCCAAAAGACCCATGTATTGCTGCAAGGAGCATATATTTTTATCTTGCTGCTGATGTCAGACACAGAGAGGTGAGAATAGGAAGCCTGCTAACTGTTCACAGGCTGCTGAACGCTTCCGTAGGCTCACGGATCTCTGCTGGTGGATGCTTGCATCAAAGCTGGCCTTTGCTCACCACCTCCTCATTCAGCAAAGCCCATTCCTCTCACTAACGCCTCAGTGTCTGTTTTCTGTATATCACTGTGCTGGTTTTGGTTGGGGTAGACTTAATTTCTTCACAGCAGCTGCTGTGGGGCTGGGTTTTGGCTCAGGAAACAGGGTTGATAAGGCAGGGATGTTTGAGTTATCACTGAGCAGGGATGACACAGCCAGGGCCTTTCCTGCTCCTCACCCTCACCAGTGAGGGGCTTGGGGGGCACAAGGAGCTGGGGGGACACAGCCAGGACAGCTGATCCCAGCTGACCCCAGGGACATCCCAGACCTTATGGCATCACCCTCAGCACATAAAGCTGGGGGAGAAGGAGGAAGGGGGGACATCCTGAGTTTGTCTTCCCAAGTCACTGTGACACGTGATGGAGCCCTGCCTTCCTGGAACACCTGCCTGCCATGGGAGGCAGTGGATGAATTCCTTGTTTTGCTTTGCTTGCATACATGACTTTTGCTTTAGTTATTAATCTGTCTTTATCTCAACCCACGGGTTTTCTCACTTTTACTTTTCCAGTCCTCTCCCCCATCCCACTGGTGGGGACGGAGTGAGCGGCTGCGTGGGGCTGAGTTGCCGGCTGGGGTTAAACCATGACAATCACTCAAACATGTTCTCCTTTCCCTGGGTGGCAGGAATAAACCAGGAGACAGGTTTTAGCCCAAGTGCTTGACATATGCCATGAAAAACTCTGGGGATGTCTGTGAATAATCTGAAAAATAAGGTCAAGTATGTTAGGGATAAAGTTCAGATCACAGAGCTACTTAAATAGGAGGGAATAAAAAAAGATGCAAAGAGGAGGAGCAGCAGCAGCTAAGATTACTCATATGTGCCGTGAAGAACATTGAGATCAAGTCTGAAGGAGGTGTGGACATTTCCTGCTTTAGAAGCAGCTTTGGAGAAGAAAATAAAGGTCTGTCTTTTCACCCGCCCAGGGTAGATGCTTCAAAGGATGATTGGCTTTTGGGATAAAACTTCCCAGAATGGTCAGAAGCATGGATGCTCCCTAGATCATTGGCTATTTTGTACTTCAGAAAATATATTTCATGCAACCATAAAAACTGCAAGCATCCCAAACACTGCTAAAGTAAAACTTTGGCTCATTGCACTATCCTGGTACAGATTCAAGCTCCTCAACAGCTCTATTGAAAATTGAATATGATTAGGGTGTAGGCCTGTGGTTTGAGGACCAGCTGGAGGGATCTCAGAAGCAAAACACCAAACATGAATGAAGATAAGAAACGCTACTTTCAAACCATGAATGGAGGGAGATAAGGGAGCTACCTTTGATCTCAGGTGTTCCCACCTGCAGCACTGACCTGAAAACACAGTAAACAGCACAATCTGAAAATGTCAAGAGAGGTCATGGAAACAGCTCTGAAATCTTGAAAGATGAGCTGGAAACAAAACAGGGTTCAACCAAGCAGGAGATCGGGAATGGTAGACACAGACACAGGTCCTACAAACTCTAAAAAACCCACAGCTGTATAGACATGTCCTTTCTGCCTGCAATAGCAACAGAGAAGGTCCCTTCTGTGGTAAGGTGTAAGTGCAGCCCTGGGGGAAATGGCGTGGCACAATCCTCACCATGCAGGATGGAGCACTCTCTGCCCACATTGCTGTGTTGCTCAACTCTGACTCTCAGGCAACACACACGCCACACGTTTGGTGATATCACCTAAGCACTGGTTTCTGTCACATGGTCTCATGCCTTTCCAGGTAAAATGAAGTGTTTGAGTCAAAGGAGTGACACTGTGCTGGCCACCCACGCACCCTCTCCTCCGTACCCATGGCCTGGGTGAGAGAATGTGCTTCAGGAGGGACAGGGAATGTGTGACTAAGGGTCAGCTCCTCAGCACATTGGAGCCAGTCATTTTATGGTATAAAGGAGGAAATCAGGTTTCAAGATGCTTCTGCACTGGAAATAAGCACAGGCTTGAACAATCTTGAACTACTTGCACCTGTCCTTATTTTCTTCCCACGAACCATATACTGCAGGCAGCACAGGGAGCTGCAGCATCTTTTGGGTGCAACCACTCCCCTTTGTCACATCTGGCTGCTCCCAAACCCCTCATCTTCCTCCAAACTCCCCTTCATCCTTGACATTTCCTAGGTTTAAAGTACAGTCGTGCTGCTGGATGAAGAAGAGTCTAAGGAAACAAGCCTAAACACGCGAAGCTGCCAGGCAGGACAGCATCAATTGAAGGAGCGGGGCTCAGCCAGGCTAACCCAGAGCCTTGCAGCAGATCTGACGGCAAGCCCAGCGTCACCACCCTGCCGGCTGTTCCCATGGCTACACAGGAAGATAAATTGAGTTCAAGGAACCTCGAGTCGCTACATTATTTAACAAACAGACAGTCACGCTCCAGAGGAAAACACAGGCAGGGACCCAGTTTAGCAGCTGCGTGGGCTGATCAGACCAATGGATGCCCGAGTGCCTCATGGCATGGAAGCACCCAAATCCTCAAGCTCAGCCTGAGCCAGGCAGGGTGTTAGCCACAAGGAGAGTCCAGCATGGCCACAGAAGAGCCATGCTGGTCCTACAAGACCACAGCTGTTTGTCCACAAACACAACCAGACCTTGCACCTGACAGAGCCCTGGATACCTGACCCACTTAGGAAACAATCCAAAGCCTGACTTCAGGAAAGGAAAGGCCACTCCACCTGCAGGTCTGTGTTCTGGCCCAGGCCTCAAATGCAGCACTGGGCAAAGAGGAAAGGAATATGGGCACAAAGAAAAGCATAGGAGGAAAAAAGTGCGGAGGAGTTATAGGGGTGTTGGGAGAGATAACAGGCTTTGAGGGCAAAGGCGTCGTGGAGGTGCTGCGGAGAGCTTGTTTGGAAAAAGTGGTTCAGCTTGGCAGCAGTGAGGAGAAACAAGAGGGGTCTGGGGGGGAGCTGAGGCAGGGAAAACAGGAGCAACAGGAGGTGTTTGCCCCCATGACTGCCCTGAGCCAGCGAGGGATGAGCAGGACTGTTCTCACCACACGATGTTTTCAGTGCTGCTGTAACCCAGCGCCTTTCCCCTTCCCCAAAATGCTGCAAGGAGGAGCAGAAGGTGACCCAGATTGCTCTGTGATTCACCAACCAGCTGCAGAGGGCCACGATTCTGTGATTCTGTGAGGTGCCAAGGTCCACTGGGCTCTTTCAGGACCCTTCCCAGGGCAGGCAGTGGGGACACGTGCGGGACACAGCCAGGCCAGCAGTGCCACCGTGTGGGAGCAGGTCACCTCCTTCTGCCAGCACACGGGCAGCAGGAGTTCCTGGAGCGTGAAAGAGAGTGGATGGAAACACAAACACGCATCCATATATAAATAAACTCAACTCTCACCATCCCCACATCTCGAAACTTAAAAAGAATGAGAGACTTATCCAGAGAAATTTTCTCAGCCAGAAACCTGCTCCTTGCTGGAAGCCAAAAGACTGTGTTGTCTCTCAAGTGTTTTTCAATAATGCCCAGAAAAATAAATCTCTTTTACCAGGCACTGAAGTGAGACTGACAGGGCTGTAATTACCAGGGTCTTCCTTCTTGCCCCTCTTGAAAACTAGGACTTTGGCCAGCTTCCAGTGTGCAGGGACCTCTCCAGGCTCCCAAGACTTGAAAAATAATGGAGAGAGATCCTGTGATGACAGGCCTGGCATTTTCAGTACCCTGGGATGAACCCCACCGTGCCCCATGGATTTATGTGCATCCAGCTGGAGCAGCAAGCCTCAAACAAGTTCAGTTTGAGCTGGGAGCTTATCCTGCCCTAATCACAGTCCTCCAACACAGAGCTCCGGGGGTCCCAGGGCCCATCACTGACGTTAATGACAGAGGTGAAGAAGGCATTAAACATCTCTGCTTTACCCATGTCCCTATTTGTGAGGTGTCTGACCTCGTCAAGTACAGACTGATCTTATATCTGATCCTCCTTTTGGTGCTAACATGTTTTAACAAGTCCTTTTTTGCTGTCCTTCACACTGCTGGCAAGCTTGAACACTAATCAAGCTCTGGCCACCTGAATTTTCTCCCTGCAATGGTGAACAGCATCTCCCTAATTTTCCTGTGTAACCTGTCCTTGCTTCCAGTGTCCACACACTGGGCCTTCTGCTCCCCTCACAAATGACTCCCTATGACAATAACCTGTCTTTTCTTTTTTCCACAGGAGTGATTTTGACATGGAATGCAGGTCAACATGACCTTGTTGATACCTCCAACCTCAATGGAGCATAGTCCTCAGCAGTGGTTCTTGCAGAGCCTGGTATCTCTGCCCCAAGGGCACCTGAGCAGGTGGGGTAATCCCAGAGGAGTGCACAGAGAAATGCAGTTTAACCCTTGTGTGCAGCACAGACCACTAGGAACAGCTGATTCCAAGGGAAGGCACCAGCACAGTCAGGAGTTACGTGGAAACAGTGTTAGGAGAAGTTCTCTCTAAGCACCACTGCACATTTGTGTTGGTGTCCTCAAGCACAAGGTAAAAATCCAGCATGTAGGGGTTTAAAACAGAAATGTAACTGTCATTTTTCTGGCAGCCACGAATACTGCACAGGTGTTTTCACTGAACTTTCCAACACATTCTTAGGTCTCCATCCTCAGACAACGCTGCTAACTTTGACGTTGCTTCCTTCTCTGTTGAAAAGTGCCTTTATTATCTAGTTTCTAGGTTATAAAAACTTATTTCTTGGCCTACAGAGCCAGCTGATTTCCTTTCTACTTAATTATAAAGGCTATCTTATCTGGCTTTATGGAATGCTGAACTTCAACAGCTAACAGCCATCGAGCCATATGAACTAGTTGCACCCTGGAATTTGTTGATCAGAGAAAATAATTTTCTGAGAGTTATAGCTAGATAATAGTCCAAACTCTAGCAGTTCTTCCTGCATAGCATTTGATCTGAATTTTTTTGTAAGGAAGTAAAGCTTCTTGTTCTGCAACAGGTCAGGAGTACTCAACAAGAAATTAATTTTTCTACTAGCAGTTTTGCCATTGGAATGTAACTCAATCAGCACATTTCAATAAAACCCACCCATTTACCAGAAATTATCTAATTTAAATGGACAGATTCCTCTGGAATGAAAGGCTGTTATTTTAAACAGGAAAAAAGAGGTCAGGCAGTGATCAAAGAAAGCAAGCACTGAAAAAAGTTCCTAATTTAATATAGCCTGTTTGAATGAGACCTGTATTGACAGGAACGTGTCCCTTGTCCCGCACCCGCGGCCTGGTCGCCCCTGTCCCGCACCCCTGACCCGATGCCCCTTCACTCCGCAACCCCGGCCCGGTGACACTGGTCGTGCACCCTCGGCTGCAGCCCCGGCGCGGTACCCGCTCACTCCGCACCGCTATCCCGCACCCCAGCCCGGTGTCTCCTGTCCCTGACCAGTGTCT
>VZSE01009565.1:13391-55337 GCA_013398275.1 Promerops cafer
CAGGAACACCTGGAAGGGCTCAATCCATGGATGTGAGCACAGGAACACCTGGAAGGGCTCAATCCATGATTTGAGCCACCTCTGTCCCCCTCTCTTAGCTGAGGATGACTCCCCACCTCCAGCTCATTCCCTGTTTCCCTGCTCAGCCAGGTCTGATTCTCTCTTCACCTTTGAGCTTCTCTCCACCCAACAATTCCCCTGTAAAATCCTGATTCCAGAGCCTGCTTCTGCAGGGAGGGCACAGCAGCTCAGGAAGTTTTGTGCTTGGAGAATAACAGGAATTTTTAATCACCTTCCTGCCTACACCAAATTGACAGGAGGGGAATGTGCATTTCCCTAAATAAGAGAAACAAGCCTCAGATGGAAAAAAGGCTTCTCTGCAAGGGCTATTTCCATGGCAACGTGTAAATTCCAAGCTCCAGCTGTTTTGGCTGCAGGGGTACTGGCAAAGGTAACAAGGTTGTTGTTAATTATGAAACCATCACTGTCCTCTCATGCAAATCAGGCTGGATTTGGTTTAAAACCTCCCCAAAGCTGGCAGAGGACAAGTTTGCAAAATTCCACCCTGGCAGCTGCAAGCCTAAGCAAGCTGAGAGTGACAGAACAGCAGGAATTAGGGAAAAAAAAAAAATGGGAAAATTCTTCCTGATTTCACCTGGTAGTTCACAGCCATCATCCCAATATCCATGCAGCCCTTTTGGTGCTGGCAGAACTCGGAGGGAGTGCCAAGTTATGTAAGGATATATGATTTTATACACAGGTCTATGTGATATTATACAGTTTTATACTCAATTATACATCTGCTCCTGCAGTGGTTAAATGGACATTGCAGCACACAACGGTCCACGGCAAAATAAAGGTGAAATATTTTCAAATGGGGAAAATATCTCCCCTGAAACCTCCCAGAGAGCTACCCAGACACACTCTGACCCTGAACAGGAAGTCTCTGTTTGGTTTTTAGGATTTCATCCCTGCAATGTGAGGCAGGGTAATCCCATGGAGGGAGAATAATCCACTGTGCATGCAGAGAGAGGTGATCAGCCAGGGCAGGCATCCAGGGGTTCATGGAATTCACCTCCAGGAATCTCCTGCATTTGAATTCCTGCCTTGGCACTTGGCACTTGGACCAGTGACTAGTGGAGTCCCTCAGGGGCCTGTGCTGGGGCCAGCTCTGTTCAATGTTTTTATTGATGACATGGACGAGGGTATTGAGTCCTTCATGAGTAAATTTGCAGGTGACACCAAGCTGGGAGCGTGTGTCGATCTGTTGGAAGGTAGGAAGGCTCTGCAGAGACACCTGGAACGGTTGGATGGATGGGCAGAGTCCAATAAGGTGAAGTTTAATAAGTCCAAGTGCCCAGTCCTGCAGTTTGGCCACAAATATGTGCTGTGCCCAGCTCTGGCCCCTCAGTTTGGGAAGGACGTGGAGACGCTCGAGTGCGTCCAGAGGAGGCAACGAGGCTGGTGAGGGGCTGGGAGCACAAGCCCCGTGAGGAACCCCTGAGGGAGCTGGGGGTGTTCAGCCTGGAGAAAAGGAGACTCAGAGGTGACCCCATCACTCTCTGCAGCTCCCTGAAAGGTGGCTGTGCTCAGGGGGGTTGGTCTCTGTCTCCAGGCAGCACTGACAGAACCAGAGGACACAGCCCTGAGCAGCCCCAAGGGAAATCCAGGCTGGGTTTTGGGAAAGGTTTTACAGAAAGGGAGATAAAGCCCTGGGATGCTCTGCCCAGGGAGGTGGTGGAGCCACCATCCCTGGGTGTGGTTAACACAGACTGGATGAGGCACTGGTGCCATGGTTTAGTTGAGGTGTTGGGGCTGGGTTGGACTCGATGATCTTGGAGGTGATTCCAGCCTGGTGATTCTGTGATTATTTTAATGGGAGATCCTGAGGCCTGCACACCTGCTCAAGGACTGACTGAAGCTGTAAAAATGAGCTCCAGCCTCCCCTGGTCCTTTCCCACTGCCATGCCACGTTCTGGGGACATTTCAGAGGGTTTGGGCTCAGTTTCTGTGGCTGTCACTGCTCAGCAGTTCGGGACAGGGCAGTGCCTCCGTAGGGTTTTTAATTGTGGGGTTGTAGAGCACAGCAGGACTGGCCTTAACCCCTCACTTCCAGCAGGAAACTGATGGTGAAACCCTGCCCTGCCCCTCACACACTCTCAGTGCTGCTAAAGGAGCAACTTTCACCCCTGATTTCACTAAAATGTAATTCAGTACAGATGCTACACGAAGATAATAAACCACACAGGTGTTGCTTCCTCTCTTCCAGTGGCTTAGTGGGTTTTTTTTTTCCTTTCTTTCCATAACTGGACACTCCAAACGACTGAAGAATTAAAGGGTGAGGGAAGAACAAACCAAGATTCCAGGTGGTTTTCCTGAGGAGAAGCTCCTGGCTGCAGCCATGCCCTTCCCAGTGGGATACTGATGGGGAGAAGTTGGCAAAATCCACAAGTCACTGCTGGAGAGTTTTACCAGCTCCTGCCAGCTGGGAATCCTGAGGGATGGGGCTGTTAAAAGGACTCCACAGGTGTCACCAGCAGGAGCAGAGGCCTTAAAAATCTTATCTGTATAGAAGGAAATGCTGGAGCTTTCCCCCTCCTACTGCTGCCTATCCAACAACAGACTGGAAAAATAAAAAGTTTGGAAATGTCTCCTGGAATTCTCTGGCATTCACAGACTTTGGATAAACAAATATGACCTTCCACTGGTTTATTTTACTTCAGAATGTTACATCAGAGTTGTGGTGAGCACAAAGTCCCCCAGTTGCACTCATATTATATCCAAGTGGCCTCATTTGTAGGGAAAAAGTCATAATTTGATAATTCCTGGCTCTTTCAGGGGGGTGAATCAGGAATTTCACAGAATTTAGCTGACCCTAAAGAAAGTGATGGGAAGGGATGGGGATGTGGAGAGCAGCAGGATGACATCAGAGGCTGCCTGATGAGCTGCACTGCTGCCTTTGGGTGACTGCCTCCAGCAGAAGATTGCTCAGCACCTCCTGTCACCTCCCCTGGGGCTGCTGAGAGCTCAGGTGTGGAAATGCCCTGGGTGCTGAGCCGTGGCTGCCACAGGTGCTGCTGGAAATGAGTTCAGTTACCCAGACACTGCACTGAAAATGTCCCTGAGCTGCTGAGGTCACCAGTCTGGTGTGGAGAGCTCAAAGGAAAGGGGAAATCCCTGTCAGAGGTACCCCAGAGCTGCTGATCAATTAGATAATTATTGGAATTATTCAGAGATAAATCAAACACAACTACTCAAGTTCCAATCACAAAAGAATTCAGGAGCAACCCTGAAATTTGCCTGGGCGATAACAACGGAACAGGAAATCACATTTACATCAGTGCCACAACAAATAAAAAAGCAAGATTCCGTGTGTAGGGAAAGTGTTTGTGTCTCCTGGGTTATAAATGATTTTTTTTCATCATTGGTGCTCCTGCTGCTTCTGCTGAATAAACAATCCCACCTGATTTCCCTGCTCCACGTGATGTGTGCAAGCAAATAATATTTTCATTTCTTTTCCCCTTGCCTAGGAGGAAATCTTTCCTTTTATTAGAAGATGGCTGCATGGGAGTATTGCTCAAGGATGTATGAAATGAGGGGAAGGATGAGAGAGAAGCTGTCTGTAGGTAATTCAGGTAGAGGTTTATCTACAATAAGTAGATATTGCTAGATATTAGTGCTGTGGGTTTAGCCCCTCAGTGAGGGTCATCTCACAAACCAGAGGGAACAACATTGTTCTCACCTGGATTTGTGCTTGCATCACTTCTCTCTGCTGGAGAGAACCAAACTGCTCCTGTGTGTCACAAATTCCAGGGTGACACAACCTCAGGGAAATGTTTTCCCCATTTCTTGGGAAAGGATCCCCATTTTGGGAAGAAGGAGCCTCTTTTCTGCCTCAGGAGGATCTGACTCACCTCACTGGATGTGCTGTGGCACGGGGAAGTGCCCAGGAGGCCACAAAGGTGCTTCCAGGCTGTCACTGAGAGGGGAAAACAGACAGATGTGTTTGGGAAACATCCCAAAAGGTGCTGGGACACATTCCAGCTTGGTCCCAACCAGGAGCCAGGCTGGCACAGCCCAGGGGGACACAGGTGGGACAGGCAGCTGGGCTGGGGGATGGGAGCTGTGTGGGCAGGAGAGCCAAAGCCTCCACGAACTCTGGCTGCACTTGGACATCCCAGCTCTGCTTCTCCCTGGAGGCAGAACCTGGACAGAGACTCCAGGGGCTGAGCTCAGACACTGAGCCAAGCTTTTACCACCAGCAGCCCTCAGAGATCTGCACCCCTTTGCCCCCCTCAGGAGGACATTTCACTGTCAGGCACTCGGGGGAAATAAACCTAAAACCAAAACTCTTGCCCCACATTTTGTAGCATTTGGACAGTGCCAGGACTGCTGGGGTCCTGCTCCCTTTCCATCAGGCACTAGGGAATAATTGCTACATATATTAGGCAGAAATTTAAAAATATGAGCAAAATCAACCTATTTGGAGCTCAGCTAAGCTCCAGATGATTGGCAACACCCTTCTTGTTCCACAGGGAACTGGCATTCCAAGGGTTTTGGCTATTTCAGGCATCATCTCTTCCCACAACAAAGGAACCTGGGTGGCAGAAAGTGCCAAACCTGAAAACTGAGGGCTGTTTAAAACACTCTTAGCAACCCAGAGATACCCCAAAGTCACTGCTGCAGGAGAGCACTGGTGCCAATGCTTGTGGGATTTCTGCTTTCCCTGGATCCTGATTAGGAATTTATAAGCAGACAACTCGACAGCCTTTATCTTTTTATCTTTTTATCTTGCCCGTTCTTACTCAGATAATTGTCTAATCCTTATTTGAAACTCCCCGAGCTCTTCGCCTCAATAATTGAAGTTTAAGTCGTGCTCTGGGGTTTGAAGAGCACAGCATCTCCTACAAGAAAAATCCAGAGATGTTCCCTTGTGGCTGGAATTGAGTCTGTTCCAGGCAGGGCCTGTGGGTCAGCTGGAAACAGGAGAGATTTCAGCATTCACGGGCAGGGTGGGCGTGCAGGGATGCAAATGTGACAGAGCTCCAGAGGTCCTCCAAGATGCTGATGGAATTGCAGAGCCTGAAGGACACACGGTCCCCACCACTCCATCCCTCACATAAGGAATGTCCCAGTTTCCACAGGTCAGCAGGGAGTGCTCCTCACTTTTCACCGTTCCGTGGAGAAAACGGCCTCGAGTTTTTCTGAAGTGAGGGAGGGTGCTGCTCAGCCTTGTTCTCCAGAGGTTAATTCCAGATGTGGGGCAGTCACTGAGTGCTCTGCATTTCTCACTCTGCTCAGGTGGAATCTGCTCTGACAGGCAGAGCTTCCTTCAGATCCCAAAAGGAAAGGGCAAAACACATCACAGTGAGCAGAGAGGAAAACGGGGAAAATCTGCCACAGCTTCCATCAAAGAAGGTTTTTTCTGAATCTCCTCCCCACTCAGGTGAGCAGGGATAACCAGGAAAGTTTAACCAAGTCATATTTTGAAGTCAAATAATTTTAAATCCCTTGCTAAGGGCTCCTGAAAGCGTTCCAGAGCAAAATGCTCTGCACCTCCTGGCAGTCTCCACAACAAGGACACTTCCCACTGTCCCAGGCTGCTCCAAGCCCTGTCCAACCTGGCCCCATCACCCCTCTTGGGCCAAGAGGTGTTAGAGCACCTGAGCTCCTGGACAGAAGGACCCTGGAAGGCAAGGGAAGGGCTGGAAATTTGTTTACTGAATCTCAGTCTGAGGTGAGGTGAGTTTTAACTCTCTCAAGAGGTTTCAGCCACATAATTGCAAATAGTTATTTCAGCTGAACTTCCTAACTCTGAGTTGCAGTGGTTAAACTGAAATTCCCATCCCAGACCTGCAGGAAGGCGAGTCCTAATAACAACTGTTAAATCTCAATATTGCATTCAGGCACCTCAGTAATCTGTTTAAAAAAGCAAACATCTGCAATCCCATTATCAAGCAGCCCGGGGGCTGAGACCTCCCGAGTGGATATGTCGGGAAAGAGAGAAATTTTGTTTAAAAAGGAACTTTATCTCATCAGGATGAAAAATCTCAACCAAGGAAAGCAAAATATGCTGTAAAACATAACCACAACCTTTTTTTGTCTCTCAGTGTCTGAAACATTAAAATTCTCCAGTGGATTCTTCCCCTCTGAAACGCAGGTCCAGCCCATCTTTTAAAACAATGGCTTCTGGTTTATCACAGTGAGTGCAGAATTGTTTCTTTGTGACAAGCACAGCTAATACAACAAATAGCCTCACATTCTTAGGGGGTGCTGGTAAATAAATAAAACTAATTCCTACCACCAACACAGCTCCCAATATTTCACTGGGATAACAATGCTCTGGAGCATTTCATCCCTGCACAGCCCTCATCCATCCGAGGCAGCCAGGGCAGGTTTTCTCCCTTCATGAATCAAGAGAGAGGAACCAAATGTTGATGCTGATCTTGCTGAACGTTTTCATGTGGCTGAGCAGAACCCCGGCTGCATTATGATACATCCATGAAAAAAAATCCAGAAACTCGGTTTCACACAGCTCACAGCACTGCTGGAGCTTCAGTTTCTCCTGGAAGACAAAGTTTCTTAGGAAGGATGACAAAAAATACCATTACATTCATAAACTCCACCACGTTTCTGTAAATTTAAAGGATTGCAGAGATGTGGACAGAGTTAACCAGGACTGCAAAGCACATTTTTAAGCACTCAGTTTTACATCTTCAGCTCCCTGCTGTTTTTCTGTGCAATCCAGAATGAGGGGGCTCTACCTCCAGGAAGCAATTGAAGCCTTAAATGCACATTTGACTGAGTAAATTACCCAGCAACTCCTCTGAGCATCCAGCTGGAGACAGGCAGAGATGAAGCTCAGGGAGAAGCACAGCAATAGGTTTTATGTAACAGAATTTACCTCTCTTGGGGGGAAGCAGGATGCTGAAGGCTTTGGAAGCACTCTGATAGCCTTGATTTCCTTCACATCAGAAATGCACTGGCTTCAGAAGAAATGCTTCTAATTAAACTGTTGTTAATGTGTTGTAGTTAATAAATAAATGGATTCAAGCCTCAGCATTAAAATTTGAATATGAGAAAATGTGGGGTTGTTTAGATCTGGGGGTTTATTTTAGCAGGCTGTAAAAGACAGATCAGAACACATCCTGCCCTTCAAACATGGAATTTCTACCCATGGAGAAGTGGTAAATGATGGAGAGCTGTCCTGTCAGCAGAGGACAGCCTGAGGAACAGTGTAAATAATGTTTTGTTACTGACTTTCCTTGAAATGGGCAAATTCCCTTCATCTCCCCAGCCCCATCCATAGCTCTGCAAATCAGGGTGCTCTGCATGTGCTGCTGCTCCAGACCTTGCACTGGACACTAATCTCCTTATGCTCCTAAATCAGCTGCCTTTTTTAGCCCTGGCCTGGCCAGGCAGTCAGGAACAGCCTGACCTCTGCTCCTGCATCAATTCTGTCTCAGTTCCCAAGCACAGGCACCCCCTGAGCCTCATTAAACCAGAATAATGAACATTTTACTGACGCTGCACAGGGTTTGTGACCAATGTCCAGCCCAGGCCACCAGCTCTGTCCTTGCCTGGGGTCAGGGACAGCAAAGCAGATCCTAAATGGGAGCACCTGAAGATTTCCCTGCCAGGCCTCCCACACCAGGCCACGCCTGTTACACAAGACAAGATTAAAAATCAGAAATCATTGCAAAGACGTTGGTGAAAGGGCCAGCCAGGGAGTGTTTCAATAACTTCTGTTACAATCATCACATGGTCCAACTCAGCTCCAGCTCTGCCATAAGAACAGGAAAGCCAAGTAGGTAATTTTTAAATTACTTGTTTGCCATTAGGATAGTGTCTTTTACCCAGAAGATGAACACAGATGGCTCTCAAGACACCTGTAATTCGTTCTCTTCAGTAATAAACATGCAAAATTAATAATGAAGAGGCACCTGAAGCCATTGGAAGCCCTGTCCACAAGCAACACTTGCTGTGACTCTATCATTTTATTTTCCTTTCTAAATAAAAGATACTAAAATCTTTGTTTAAAATCTGTTTTTTTTGTCCTAGTAACACTGAATATATCATTGCAATAAGGGGCCTGGGTGTGATAGCAGGACTGATAAGGTGACCTAGGCCAGGAAGGAATTGGGGGGAAAGTGTTTTAGATGTGGCTAAAAAGATCCCAAATGCCAGCACCAGCAGCTGTGCCTGTGGAAAACCCAACAAACCTGGGAATGCCCAGGGGAAACCAGGAAAACACAGCCAATCCCACATGGACATCATCTCCAAAGCAGCAGCTGGAATTGCAACAAGGAGAAAGCTTCCAGGTCATTTTGGGAGAAGATCCCAGGACTCAAATAAATGAAGAATCTAAATTCTTGAATTGTTTCCACGTGTACACCGAGTAGGAAGAGTTCACAGGGACGTGGTGAAAATACCTGGTCTGAACCAAAAAGAATTGGTGCTGGAAGTTGTTGCATCACTGAAGAGAGCCAGGAAATTCTGCTTTTGTCTCCAGAGCAGCCCAGGGTGGGCAGCAGCTGTGCCAGCCCCCACTGCCTCAGGGCTTTGGCAACAAGCAGTGGGACAGGACTGGAATTTCCCTGGATGAGGTGAGCCTGGAGGGCTCTTCCAGCTGGGATGACTCTGGCTGGGACACAGGCGTGACCCCCTCAAGCAATCCTGGTGACCAACAGCATCATCCAGAAGTTCCACGGGCAGCAGCCAGGGGACTGGCACCTCGGACACACCCGCAGCCGGGACCGCAGCACGCCAGGGAGGAGCCCTCAGCTGGCCCAGCCACACACGGAGATTCTCTCACTATTTCCTTCATTTGGGGAGGGAAGAGAAGAAAGCTGAAACAACAGCCTCGCTTTTAAGTTTTAATAAAACTCCTGCAGCTCCTGGGATTCTCCCAGCTGAGATCAAGGTCGCCTTGTCAGGATTTCTGAGTTGTCAGACACCAGCCTGGTGCTCGGTGCTCCCTGCTGCTGCCAAGGCCCGCAGTGACAGGCCCTGCTGTAAGGACAAACACTTTTACTGGGGTAGAATGGATTTTAGCACCCAGAACTGCTCCTGCTCCAGGCTAATGGTGCCACTGCTCCACTGGCTCATCCTACTCTGTCAGCTTGGGGGCTGAGTTATGGTTTTGGTATCTCTCTCTCTGCTCTGTGGTTTGTCCTTCCTTGTGTTTCTGGTCTGGACTTCAGGGTAATCTGTTGTTAGAGACACGCAGGCTGCTTGTCACAGAGCAATGCATACAGAAAAGCTCTTCACAAATTCTGTGTGTCTGGGGCTGTACATGATGGGAACATGTTCAGGATCTGTGAATCTTTCAGAACATTTGAGCACAAATTCCTGACAGAACAGAAATACACCTTCACACTTCATGTTTTAATTAAAACAGCACATTCCAGTGTGTGTTTTCCCCATTTACGTATTTTCATTCAAAGTGCATCTTCACACATTCTTTACAAGTATTTTACTTCAAATATTTAATGAACAACACAGAAAATGCAACATTGAATCAATTTGGCTTTTCTTTAATAAACCTTCCCAAGGCACTACACATATGGCTACACCTTCACACACAAATAAGTATGCAGTGGATCAGAGCCTGGATTATTATTATTCATAACTAAGAGATGACTGTGAATGTATTTTGCTTTTCAAAATCCAGGAACAATCCAGCAGAGGCTTTTGAGTTATCACAGGAGTCAGCAGGTGTTCTGTGAATGAGGAATTGGAGAGCTCAAGGCCTCAGAGCTGTAAGCATTCCTTGGTTTGAAGAATTTAGAAAGGTAAATAGGTGCAAGAAATAATAATGGGAAATTCCATTTAATGCAGGACAAAGGCAGGGGGATGTAGAATTACCCTTAATGAAGGGAATAAAGCTTGGCAAGGAGCTCAAACTGGGTAAAACCTTCAGACAACTTTCCCCAGCTGAATCCATCCGTGGATTGTGCAAATCACAGAGGGGGAAAAGTGAAGATCCCTCATGCAATTCTAATCCAGCTGCAGAGAGTGAAATTTTCACAAGTTAAAAAAGAAAATAAAATTATTAAAGCTACGAGTTTTGATAGTTCTGTAGCTCAGGTCTAATTTTTGACAGCATTTTTGGTTCAGGTAACCAAAACTGACATTTCAGTTTAATGACATTTCACCCATTAGGTCATTAAGATCAGTCCATTTGTTTCCCTTGTTTTTCATTATCTTCTGTGGAGTCATTCTGGTTTTCTACTGGTGTAAACACATCCCATCCCATGCTGTTTAATTTCCTTTAAAATTTTATTTGCCCATTTCTGGTTTCATGAGGACTTTAACTTGCAGGTGTTTAAATCAGCAAGGAAACAAAGAGATCATCTTAGAAGGAAATGGAGTCAACTCAAGCTATATTTTAATTTTATGACTGTTCATTTTCTTATGCTGGCAATTCCCAGTCAACAACTCAGGTGAGAGAGCATGACATTTTTAACCACCAAAATCCCATAATTCTGAAGTAACTATGGGCTTCTGCTTGTTATTGCTTAAGATTCAACAGAGGCTGCATCAGAAATGAGCCTTTGAGGAACCCAAGTCTATTATCCCTGCTAGCTGGGGCAATGGCAACCATCATGAAAGTAAAATTACTGCCATTAAATCAAGAAACTAATTAGAATCAGATCATCAAGTTCCTTTCCTGCTGGAGCCTTGGTCTCCTGGCATGGGATAGGGTGATTTACTCCAGAGTACACACCAGGGCTGAGCTGGGTCTGTCGGTTTAGTGCTTTTCTGATACTTCCAGAAATTCAATTAACAGCTCAAGAAGCTTCAGTGGCACTTGAGGACGTGGATCTGGGCTGGCAGCTCTCAGAGAGGAATGCTGGGAAGGCAGAGCTCAGGAAATCTGGCTCAGTCCTATGGATGGAGTCAGAGGGAATCAGCCTCTGCTCTCCCTGCACGGCCCTGAGCAGAGCAGCAGCCTTCAGCTGAACGTCTCAAACACAAAAATCCTGGGCTCCATTTCCTCCCTTTTTCCTTCTGGAGAGGCCTCCCTCTCCCAGCAGAGATCAATATGATATTGATGGAAGGATCATGAGCATGGCTGTGCTCAAGCATCTCAAACAGAGGAGGGATCTCTGTGGTTCCCACATGGAGAGCGTGACTGGGCCTGACAGGGTTTGGGAGGCTCTGCACCCTGAAATCCCCTTCACCCCCACACCTGGGAATCTCCTGGGCATGGCAGCGTTTCACCTGCCTGCCTAACTCACTGCCAGCTTCCCCCCAAAAACCTTCTCCTGCTGTGGGTGGTTCAGCCACTCAAATGGAGCACAATTATTTCAGAAATATCCACCAGTGAGCTCAGGAAACCTGGGGGAAAAGCACTTGAGAAGTTCTCATACTGAGGATGACAAAGGTGATGCACTCCAAATGACACCACAAGCAATCAGACAATTTTCAAAGGTTATTAATGAATAACAGGATGCATCTGTCACAGGAAGAAATGGCCCAATGAGAATCCAGGCTGTCACTCTGGCCTTACAGGAGTCATTTATTCTTTATGCCTTTGATTTCCCAGCACTCATCCTTACTTTCCCTGTCTTTGGAGAGTAATCAGTGTTTTAAATGTTCTTCAAAATTATATGAGTCAGTACAAATTGTGATCCCATTTGTACCCTTAATTGGGTTTTAAGGCCATTTTAGGCATCTGCCTGCTCACAAGTCTAATAGGAACTCTTAAAAGCCTGAAATAATTTGGGACCAAAATTGACACCTGAGGGCCATTCTATTAAGGGGAGTTGAGAGTTAACAATTTTACAGTTGTTTTGTTTATAACCAGAGGGAAGGATAGGTTTACTAAGTAGCTGCAGCATTACTCAGCACAGAGACCTGAGGAATGTTCCAGAAAGCACCAAGGAATTTGCCTGGTCCACAAATAAAATAACTATTTAAGACTATAGGGGCTACATTTCTTGAGGAGATCTGCCTCAGATTAGGACACTGAAGTCCTCAAATATCTACACACAAAAGTGGCACTAACTGGTTGCCAAACTTCAAATTAATGTTTATTTTCTGAGGTATCAAACAGTCCCAGAAAATGAAGGGAGAAGTTCTTTCCCAAAAAATAGAATCACTCAAAACAAGTCACTTCCTTCCCAGAAGGGAAATACTCAGAGCAACATTGATGTTCCTTCCTCCAGGACTGTGAGATTTCATGAAATGAGTTTAAGCTCAGAAGAGACTATAAAAGTCCTCTGAACTACCAAATCAATCCAGGTTCTCCAGTAGAAATAATATTCCACCAGCAAAGGACTGGAAAGGAAAATAAAAAATCCCTTGCTGATGTGACCCACAGCAGGGATAGGGCACTTCAGCACTGCAACAAATTGGCTAAGGAACAAATAAATTCTGTGGTTTTAGGCTAAACACAGAGTCAGCATGAAAAGCTGCAATTTCTAAATTAAAGCATTTGCTGAACTGGCAAACTCATCAGTTTGAAGCCAATCCTGAAAGATTCCCCAAAGAGTCAACCTGATACCAAAGCAAATGGATTGCAATTATATTGTATTATATATCCACTATTATATATCCAGTATCTATACCTGCCAAGAGCATGGGATGCCTTTGCTTCCCTTTGGAAGCTCTTCCCACTGCAATGCACTGGGAATTCAGCAGGATGGGCCACAGGGAAAACATTCAGCAGAAATAATAAAAGGAGAGAAGAAAATGAAGGAAATCTCAAGCCTTCACTAGACAGATTTCTGATTCTCCTCTTTCCCATGAATTAATGTCATGTTCAGGCTGTAATATTCCTTGGAAAAAAACAAGGAAAAACCACTGCTCTCTGACATCCAGCTATTTAAAGCACCTACAATAACTCTGTACAATAATTCTGTAAAATTCAATAATTCTGTTTCTTCTGCAGACAAGAAACCAAACTGAGCTAGAAACCAACCCCTCTGGGTGTCCCTGGAAGGAGCAGGACCTGGGGATTTTTCCAGGTTGCTGTTGTGAAGCAGCACTGATTTATTCAGACACAAAAGGGGAGATGTGATTTAGAAATTCAGTGGCCAGTGAGGATCTGGATGTTTCCATACACATGGATATCCATCCCTGTGAATGGAGATTTGATAATGCTGCCTAGTGGAACTTTATCACATTTTCAGATGTTTTCCCACAGGGTTATTGAAATTCTTGCTCCTGTAAAAAGAGAGGACTCACGAGGAAATCTGCAGTTTGCAGGCACCAAAGGAGGAAGATACAAATCTGCTCTTTCCCACCTCCTCAGGACAGGCTGAGGAAGGATATTTATCCAGCTGAAAGCACAAGGAAAATCAGGAAGGCAGAGCATGGCCTTGCTGGCTGGAGAGTTGTTTCCTACACCAATCCCAAAGCATAATTAACAACAACTGCCTACAAATATGGATTTTTTTTTTTTCCCTAGCTGAAACTCAGTGGAAACGTTCACCATCTCATCTGTATGCAGAGCTCTGCCCTGCCAGGGACACCTGCCAGTCTCCAGCAACCCTCAGCAAAGAGCAATCCATTTTCTAATTAGGGCTGGGAGTTAATGGCAGCTGGAATGACCATTTTAAATACAGCAGGCCCTAAACAATGACTTCTGGGGGTGCTGCCTGCCCCAGAGCATTGCCTTTGTAATCTTCTCAGCCTCTCCACTCTCCTAGATGATTTATGGTGTCTGGGGGCTCCTTGGCAGTACTTTCTGTGCTGATAAAGAGGAAAACCTTGACTGTATCTTAAATTGGCAACAAATGCTTTCAAATTTCCTATCAGTTCTTGCATTTGTCCTTCATATTTCCAGAGTTTAAAAAATGTTCCAGCCTGAAACTGCCCTTTCCTACAGAATAATGCCCATGAGCATCTCATTATTGAGCCCCATGAACTTTCCCCACAGTCAAAATGTGCTTAATTCCAGTGGCCTCACCCCATAATTCCCAACTGGATACCCATCCTGGTGGTGACAGCCCAATTAATTCTCCTGGCATCATTAATGAGAGGCTGGTTATTTGAGAAACACACCTGGCAAGAGTGAGTTTCACGGGCTAAAAGGGATATTCCAACTTTAATAGAAGGAGACATCAAAAAGCGTTTGCCCACAGCAAGGAATTCAACAATTGTGTTTAAATTTAATATAACATGTAATAAAGAGTTGAGCTGGAGTCAAAGTCTGTCACAGGCTCTCCCACAATATTATTTATGGCTCTATATAGGCCCAGCTCCATGACTTTAGCAGGCAGAAACCTTAATACCTTGTGACACAACTGGGCTGAGCCATCTAATATCACCCACAAATCCTTGAAAAACAAATACTCCTTCAAATAATTATGCTGTTCCAACATATTAACTTCCCAGGGAGTGATGAAATGTCCTGTTTTAGGGAAGACCACTGAAAAGCCTTGCCTGTATCCTGGGCTTCAAATCAAAAACCTTTAATATTAGGATCACACTCTGCACTGAATAAATGTCAGAGAAATAAACTTGACGGAACAATATATTTTTCATGCTCTAAAATGAATTTTAAAAACGACCTAGAACAGGAAACTACAAAGTCTTTAACCTCCAGGGGGGAAAAAAATCAAATACCACCCAGGTCACTAATAATCTAATGTCAACTGTTTCCATAAAAAATGGGCAATGATAAATAATCAAAGCATTTAGTGGGAGCTGTGGGGACCTGGGTTATTCTCAGTTATTGTGTGTCACTCTCTGTGCATGTTGATTAGAATTTTAAAGAAAAGGTAATGTTTCTCCCAGCCCTGTTTCCCCATGGTTTTTAACCCAGAGCATGAAATCTCTCACTTTAGTTTCTAGATCCTTCCAGATCCTGATCTCCCTCAGCCTGGCTGCCACGTTATCTTCTTGAGAAGGAGAACACCTCAGAGCAGCCAATGCAAGGTGAACCTCTGGGCTGGAGAGGTTTAGGACACAAGGCATGTTTGGCTGATCTAAATTGTACAGAATTCCAGAATTCCTGAATTCCAGAATTCCAGGATTCCTGAATTCCAGGTTCCTGCCTCCACAAGCTCCTGCCACTGAGCTGACTCCCACCTCCTGCAGTGCCCTTCCACTCACACACCCCTCTGGTCACTGCTCTTGTTTGTATGGGCAGAAAAGGTAAAATAAATCTTTATCCCACGTAAATTATTTTAATTTCTTGCAGCAAGAAAAGGGCCAGCCCCGAGCAGCCCACTCAGCAAACAAGTGAATCTCAAAACTTGAACAATGTGTAGGCAGAGCTGTTTATTGCACTCTGCTTTTCACTCCACTGCATCAATGCATTTATTACTCTCCTGCATCCATCTCATGCTGGCCAACCCTTCTTTATATTAAATGTAGAGATCAGCACAGAGTTCTCTGTTCCAAGAGACACAAGATCACTTTTGCTGTGCTTCATCAAATGTGAGAGAAGACAAAATCTTCTTGTCCTCTGGCCAGGCAATCCAAACTCAGCATGGGATAAAACCCCAGTGACAGACAACACACTCTGCATCCCAGGACTGAAGAATCTTCTTGCCAAAAGAGACCTCACTCAAACAAACAAACAAACAAAAAACCCCACCAAAATAAAATAAAATAAAATAAAATAAAATAAAATAAAATAAAATAAAATAAAATAAAATAAAATAAAATAAAATAAAATAAAATAAAATAAAATAAAAGTGGTGTTAGCTAACCTGAAATAGCAATTTTAAAGGAAGATCCCAGAAAATAGAAGAGTTGCTTTTATCATGATATAACCTCTGGAAATTGTACCTGAAAATATGGGAAGGTTTCATGCCCTGGAATAAGTTTTGCATCTTATTTCCATGAAGTGTCACATCCAAGGCCATCTGCGTTCATCTTCTTGGGTGTAATACACTGTCCTAAAGGCAAAAAAAGTCATTAAAAAATCCCCTAGTGTTTCTCTTGGCTTTCCTGTCCTTATGGCAAAGCAGAGCTGTAGCTGACCTGCAGCACGTGAGGTTTTTAACAGAAGCTGGTGTCACACCTGCCTTTAACAGTGTGTTATAAACACATCTAATAAGGTTGGCTTTTGCATTTGTATGTTATTGATAAGTATTTAAATCTAGTTTAAATTATGATTTTGGTCGTTTGCAATCTCATAAGTTAAGTGTGTATTGCTAGCTGTGTGGGTCCTTTGTGGGACTAAAATATGTAAGGTTATCTTTTTCCTGACTTATCTATGTGATAAGATAACACAAACCAGAACAGCAGATGGGAGGAAATGCCCAGAAGAGGGGAGGAAGACACAAAACTTTTCTCAAGGAGAGTGTGAAAACAAGTCACCCAAAATCTATTGATGATAAGCCAAGATGGGAAGACTCAGAAAACAACAGACCACTGTGACACCCAAACTCAAAGAAATGTTTGAATAATGTATAAGTTAGTGCATGTAACCCTATGTTATGAGTATGTATTATATTATTGGCTTTTCACTAATGTTGAAGTGAATACTATATGTATAATGCTGAAAATCTTTATTGTATGAATATAGTTTCTTTTGTTGCTGACAAAGCTTAGAAGTAGCAGGATGTGAAGAAAAGCTTTTGCTAACTCAGGAAAATACAAAATAGACAGGAGATCCATCTGTCCGGATAGAAATGAAAGCTGAAAACAGGAGAATTATTGATCAGAACAATGCACAGACTAGCAACATAAAAAGATGCAGAAGAAGATAAGAAAATGCTGATTTACAAGATGAAAGGAAGGGGGGAATTGGTAAAAAAGTATATAAGGGAATGCTTCTTGGAGTTAAGGTGTGCTGCTTGGCTGAATGCCGAGGCACCCGGCCGTGTTAACCCTTTGCTTTATGCCTGTCTCCTATTGTCTTTATTCTTATTAAACCTCTTATATCTTACCAGAAGTGAACCTCGTTTTTTCACAAGTGTTTTTGCCACGTATCCTCGTCGGGATCAAACAAACCCGGCTCCCTCAGCCGTTCCCACACCCCCTTGGCAGCCCTTTCGCAAATGGCCGGCCGCGCTCCGGCTCCTCAGCGTCCTTTCCAACCGAGGGGCCACACCCGGGACTCGGTGTGGGGCACCACTGGGACGGGACGGGCACCCCAACACCAGGGCCACAAAGCCGGGACGGTTTTAAGGCCGGATTTTCCGCCTCAGCCGCGGCCGGCCCGGGCTCCCCGCCCCGCTCCGCCCTCAGCGCCCGGGGCCGCCCCTTGCCGCCCGGGGAAGCCGGGCCCGGGTACGCAGCGAGTTCCAGAGGCTGAGAGGGGGTAAAAGCAGCTCTTAGAGCCCGTTCCTGAGGGCCGAGAGGAGGGAGGGAAGGGCAGAGCAGCTCCCGGAGCCCGTGAGGGGCGGACACGGCCCTGGCTGGGGGAGTTACCGGGCACGGAGCTGCTGGAGCGGGGCCAGGGCAGGCCCCGGAGCCCCTCTGGAGCCGGGCTGGGAGAGCTGGGGGGGCTCACCTGGGGAGGAGAAGCTCCAGGGAGAGATCAGAGCCCCTTGCAGGGCCTAAAGGGGCTCCAGGAGAGCTGGAGAGGGACTGGGGACAAGGCATGGAGGGACAGGACCCAGGGAATGGCTCCCACTGCCAGAGGGCAGGGCTGGATGGGATATTGGGAATTAGGAATTGTTCCCTGGGAGGGTGGGCAGGCCCTGGCACAGGTGCCCAGAGCAGCTGGGGCTGCCCCTGGATCCCTGGCAGTGCCCAAGGCCAGGCTGGACACTAGGGCTGGAGCAGCCTGGGACAGTGGGAGGTTTTTTCCCACTATCTCATCTAACTATACTCTCTTTCCATTTCAACCCATTCCCCTTGTTCCATCACTACCTGCTGTTGTAAATAGTCTTACCTTTTCATTCCTGTAAGTTCCTTTTACATACTAGAAAAGGGGAAATTTTCATTTAATTTTTTTAATGAAGAATTTTATCCAAGCATCACTGTAATCCACTACAGATTTGAAAAGAATGCTGCTCAGATTTCCCAGCTAATGTTCAGTGCTAATTGTTATTGTACATTTACCGTGTGGATCTGAAGGTGTGCTGCTCTCATCTGTGCTTTGCCTTGATCACAACTGAGTTGTGATTTTACCCACTTGTTATGGTGGTTAAATCTGGTGTGATGTGACTGTAACATCCCAATGTACATCCCATGTTGCTGTGAGTAATCCTGTGAAACTGATCTTGTTTTTGTTTTTATTTCCAGTGCTGCCCCATGGCAACTGCCCCAGCAGAGAGCTCCAGGAGCCGTGGGAAGGGGCTGGGGTTGAGCCAGAGTCACAGCAGCTCTGCTTTGGGCTATTCAGGAGACACCTTTGAGTCCTTCAGCGAGGAGGAGGAGAGCGAAGCACCTGGATCCTGGTGTTCCACAGAGGATTTGGAGGGGGCAGCTGTGTCAGAGGCATTGGAAAGCTCATCATCACTGGCAGGCCAAGGTCCTGCAGGTATGCAGAGCTCTCCCTGCTTGAGGCCTGTGTTTCACAGCTTCAGTCAGTGCAGTGGGGACTTGAATCAGCAAAAATGAACATGTGAAAATGGCACACGGCGCCCTTGCTGTGCAGAATGCCAACCAGGTCCATGCTTCAGACAGCTCCATGGGAAGGGCTTGGCCATGGAAAGCCTTCCTGAGTAATCCTGTGATGCTGAAATTCTGTTGGCACCTTAAAAAACCAATTCTCCAAGCTACTTTTTACCATGTGTGAAAAGTAGCTGGGCCATAAAGCAATTTTTCCATGGAATAGCTCCAGGATTTGAAATACTGAAGAGGGCTGGGCAGGACCTTAAAGCTGCTTCAGATGAGGGATAAAGCAGAAGGTGAAATCTGTGGCCTCATCTGTGCATTGCTGTGGCTCAGGGTTTCTCCTCCCTCAGCAGGCAGAACTGGCACATTCAAGTGGAGGATTGTTTGCCTCCCACTTTGCTTTCCTCACAATGTGTGTTCAAAGTTCCCTTTTCTCCTTGCAGAGGAGGAGTTTGAAGCACTGGATCCTGCAGCTGTGGAAAGAGCTGCCATAGGAAAATGGATTGATGCCATGGGAAAATGGATTGAGCTGAAAAATAAAGACCCTGGGATTAGGCCAGACAAATCTGTCATCAGAACTCCTCCCGGTGAGTTTGGTAACTTCAGCAGAGGCTATAATTGTTCCTTTTGGAAGGAGATGTAAACTTGACTTAAATTTTATACACAGGCTATTAAATTAAGCCAGCTAATTAGCCTGGCTTAATTAGCCAAGTCATTAAGTACAAAGTTTCTCTTTTATGCTTTCTTGGAGAGAGCAGTTTGTCTCCCATATCACACGTGGCTTTGATGCTCCCCCCATGTAGTGACATTATCCTGGTGATGCATTATCACAAAACCTGGAAAAGTACATTAAAAAACGTCCCCACATTTGACATTTAATTGCTTAATTTAATTGCTTAATTTAATTCAGGTTTTTTCTCTCCAGCTGTAGAGGTACTAGGAAGTTTGGTCATTTTTCCCTCCAAAATAAACATGACTTCAGAATTTGTGTGAAATGGGTTTTCCCCCTTGTTAATCAACAGTATTGATAACTGAATCGTTTGCCCTGTTTTAGTTCTTTTCCCAAGCTGAGGGAGGCAGTAGGGCACCAATTTTGGCAGGAACAATGGAGCAGCTTTACCCAAGTCATGATGGAGTGTAGGGAGGAGGAGGAGGAGAAGGGAAAGGAGGAAGGAAGGATCCATTTCCATGTACTGGTTATGCAAGGAACCGAGAGAGCAGATGGTGGGATGCAAGCCCTGCTAAAGTCTGTCAAAAAGTGGGTCAGGGATGCTATTTTTAATTAAGAAAAAAGAGCAAGAAAGCTATAACTGAGCAAAAAATAATGGGAGCAGACGGGGAATCTTCCTCAATCTGCATGTTGATGGGAAGTGAGCAAACTTGGAGTTTTGTAGGTCACTCTAAGACAGTGATCCTCCTGCCTGGGTGCTTCATGGCATGGGATTTGTGTACCAGCATCCTCAAAGCACCCATCTATCCTAAAAAAGCAGCACCTCGGGTCACTTCTAGGCTGTTCTGAATTGCAGAGCTCCTTCCCCACAGTGGTGAGTCAATGCTGGGGCTTCCTGACTCATCTCCTGCATTTCTCTGTTCTGCACTCGAGGGAAGGCGGCTTGTGTGGAGCAGCTCTTCTGCAGTAGGGAGGCTTCTCCTGGCCTGCTCCTCCAAGAGAATCTTCCTAAAATACATCAGAGTGCTGAGACTGATTCCTGGAGGCAGTGAAAGGGACCTGATGAGTTCAGAGGCACTGAATGAATGATGAACCACAGCTGAAGGTTGAGGATGTTTTCCATCTCCTCGGGGTT
This sequence comes from Promerops cafer, assembly GCA_013398275.1. Classification (NCBI taxonomy): domain Eukaryota; kingdom Metazoa; phylum Chordata; class Aves; order Passeriformes; family Nectariniidae; genus Promerops; species Promerops cafer. Next base: position 33,668 of record VZSE01009565.1, read on the forward strand.
TTCCCTTGAAAGCTGCGCTCAGAGGATTTTATTCGTAGAACCACTTGCAGATCCTTGTAGCTCTGCACCAGGGAATTCCCTGCCTTTGGCTGATGGGTGTTGATGGCAGGGAGAGTCACAGTGGGCACTGAGGCTGGAGCAGCAAGTTCTGTTCATGATCTTCAGCTGGTGGATGCAGAGCTGGCTTGTCTTTGCTTGTCCCTCAGCTACACTGGTGCTTCCAGTGCTCCATATGAAGAAAACAAAATATGGTTCATGCTTTTCTTTGATGCAAACACAGTACCCAGCCATGTTATCCCCAAATCAATCATAATTAGCCATGCACTGCATTTTTTATTGCAGAATATTACCATAAAATAAGCACAGCAACTTTTGTCTTCTGATATCTATAAATGCTTCTCTTGGACTTAATCCTTCAGCACTTGGTAGCCCCCAAATCTTGTATTGTTTTAGCAGCTTGGAGGTGGTTTTTGTTTTTTTTAAATGCAGTAGATGAGCTCACCTAGAAGTGGATTGCTGCACAGTGAGTCCCCTCAGAGCACTCAGCTTAGTGAATTGTGTGCACTGAGCACACAGGGTACTCTGAATTAGGGTTTGTTTCATTGCCTCAGGACTGTCCTTCTCATTTTACTACTAATAGGGTTAAATGTGATGGGGAGAGCAAAAGGTTCTGGTTTGCCTGTAGGAACACTGTGGAATGTCATTTTTCATGGTTTTCTTTGTGGGCTGAAAGAAGAAAACCATGCTGGCCTCGGGAGAGGTGAGAAATCTTCCTCAGAGTTGCCTTTTTCCCTCCACCCCAGTGTGGTAGCACGAGCTGTTATTAGGCAAATGCATCACAACACGACTGTAAATTCTCAGTTCCACAGAGATTGCTCCATGTTAGTCATCAAAATGTGCTCAGGAAACAGCAGTTCTTCAGCTTGGATGTATCTGAAAATTCAGGTGGAGCTCTTTAACCCCCTGGCTGCTGCTGTGCTCACAAGTTGCCTCTCACTTTTGTAATGTGTCTCCATGAAATGCTCTGCCTGTTTATTTTTCTGCACTGTTACCACTGCACTGTTCCTGTAATTGTCCCCTGGGAGGGTGGGCAGGCCCTGGCACAGGTGCCCAGAGCAGCTGGGGCTGCCCCTGGATCCCTGGCAGTGCCCAAGGCCAGGCTGGATGGGGCTTGGAGCAGCCTGGGCCAGTGGGATATATCCCAGGGTGGCACTAGATGGGCTTTAAGGTCCTTCCAGCCCAGGCTGTTGTGTGACTCTGGGATGATTCACTGTGCTGGAGGAGTTTTACTCACTTTAAATTCCTATTTGTGATGAACAGCCTGACATTTCAGCCTATTTCTCTCAGTTCTGTTACCTGCAGGGGTCTTTCTCACGTTCCTTGCTGGTCAGGCTGTCAGCATGCTCATCTGAACTGTAAAATCAATCCAGCTCATTATGAAGATGTTATCTGGAGCTGCAGAGGTAAAACCTTACTGAAGAGCAGTTATTGATTATTGCCTTTCACAGTTACCTCTTTTTACTTTTTATCTTCTTTAAAATAGAGTCTTAGTAGGGAATAATAACAACAAAATGCCTTCCAATTTTCCTATTAAATCAAAGTTAGACATCAAAGGAAAAGGAAACTCCTAAAGATTTTCTTCTTTTACTCCCTCCTCGTGGATTTCAAGTGTCACACTGAAGGCTGGAGCTGTACCCAGAAATCAAAACCTACATAGGTCACTGAGTTCCAACCCCCCCAGCAGGGTTTGGGGTGCAGCCATGAGGATTAGCTTATCTCTCCTGGGCTGCTGCAATCACAGCAGCTTCCTGGTGCACTTTGTGGGGCTTTTCTGCTTAAACATTCCACGTTTTGTGACCTCCCTGCTGGGTGAGATGTGCCTTAGGTTGATGCTGTGCTGGTGTCACTTGGGCTGCTCTTGTCACCTGCTCTGCCTTACTCCTGTGCAGTGAAGAGAGGGAACACTGGATTTGGAGCAGCCAACCATCAGGAAAATGTCCTTGTGGAGCAGTCATTGGCACTGGCAGGGATTCTCTGCACTGACCTGAGATCTCCCCCCACAGCTGGAGAAGGAGCATCCCAGCATGTCTGCATCATACCTGGGAAAGGGAATCTGTGAGGGACACAGAATAAACCCAACCCCCAAAGCAAGGGCTGAGATCCCCTGGGCAGTGAACCCCCCACAGCTGGTGGAGATCTGAATGTGTAAATACTTCAGTTAAAAGACAAACTTTTCTCATCCTTTTTTGGGTTTGTTTCAGAAAAATTCTGGTCCTTGATCCCTAATTTATATTCTTTCTGAAATTCCTGTTAAACATGAGTTAATATGGAGAAGTAAGTGCAGCATTGAGTCGTGCAGTGAGGTTTAAAAATTGCTGTTCCCTTTGGCAGAGTTTCTTCTGAAATCTGGAGGTGCAGATGAGCAGATGGGTGGGTGTGTGGCAGCACAGGATTTATGCATTATTAGAAACCAATTCTTAATAAAATTGCACTTGTGGATGTCAGAAGAACCTTAAGTGAGTTATTCAGGCTGGTATTAAACTGTCAGTAAATGCTCAGTGGACCTGATGTGTTTTACTTCTCCCTTTGAGTACTCAAATGCTTTTGTTCTGGGTTTTTTCCCCCCTCACAATGGTAACTTTTTAATCTTTTTATTCATTCTGTGTTCAGCATAAATGAACCTGCCAGGAATATTTTATTAGTGTGATTAAACCCAGTAGTGGCACATGATTTCCACTTTTTTACATGATTCTTGTAAGGAAAATCACCTGATGACTGAAATGGTGGTTTCCACTCAGATATTTATGATGTTCCATCAGAATTTTTTAAAATCAAATTTCTTTTTAAGGTATTGCTAATTCTTATTTATGTGTCTATAAGTTGTCACCATGTCTTTCCTTTTCCCTTGTCTTCTTAGGAGGAGTAAATTGCTCTGTGATGCTCAATTCTGAACTGTGGTAGTTGCACTTAAAACATATTTTCCATGTTGCCCATGAAGCCACAAAATTCCTGCTTTGCTTGATTTTAATTATGGATCCCCTTCTCCTTTATAAACACAGGATTTCTGAGGAGATGCTCAGTTTCTTTGCAGGATTCCATGACTCTGTCTTGTGCACTCAGGACTAAATAAATCCCAGGGAATTTAGGGGAAGTTTTATATTCCCATTGTTCAGTATTTTGAGGATTTGTGTTGTGGGACTGGAATGCCAAGTGCCTGTCTGGAAATTAAATTTAATCCTGAAGAAAAAGAATGTAGTGGGGTTATTTAAATGATATAATCCAACCTCCCAGCAGGAATTGGGGTGTGAATCCTTGGAGTTAAACTGGCCACACTTTGGGGCCTGATTTTTGGGGGAAATCTGGGCATGGAAACCTCGAGAGCTGTGGTGTCTTCACCTCACCCAGCCCTGTCCTGTGCTGGTGTCCATGAAATACTGCACTGATTGTGCTCTGAATCTCCCCAAAAGCCCTGAATGAAGCTGTAAATCCATCCTAGCCCACCCAGCTGAAGTCTAATCTCTATTTTATTTATTTTTACATGCCACTGGGAAGATGAAAGAGGGAATGGTATTTTTTAAATAAGATCTTAGAAAGAATTTAGGAAATTATTGTTGAAGCTTTAGATGAAAACTGTCTTCAAATTACATTTCCTCCAAAAAAAATTGCCTTTCTGCAGTTTGTGGAATTTATTGGAGGTGTTTCCAGAGTGACTTCAGTGGACACTGCCTCTAATTTTTCTTACAAATTGCTCCTTAGAGTTATTGATGAAGAGCTCTCTTGAAATATTAATTAATTTGGGTTTAGCAAGTTGCAGTTTCAGGTAGTGAGATGCTAAATCTGTATTATTGACAGCCAGTTTATTTAATGTCATAGTATTTAACTGCTTGCTTTGCTAATCTATTTATCCTGTGCCATTAACCTTTTGTCTTTTTATTTCCTCCTCTCTTTGGAGCCTGTTTCAGAGCCATTTATTGTGCAAGTTCCTACGACTCCCATCCATTTTGTGTTTAAATTCTGATTTGGAGCCTGTTTCAGAGCCATTTATTGTGCAAGTTCCTACGACTCCCATCCATTTTGTGTTTAAATTCTGATTTGGAGCCTGTTTCAGAGCCATTTATTGTGCAAGTTCCTACGACTCCCATCCATTTTGTGTTTAAATTCTGATTTGGAGCCTGTTTCAGAGCCATTTATTGTGCAAGTTCCTACGACTCCCATCCATTTTGTGTTTAAATTCTGATTTGGAGCCTGTTTCAGAGCCATTTATTGTGCAAGTTCCTACGACTCCCATCCATTTTGTGTTTAAATTCTGATTTGGAGCCTGTTTCAGAGCCATTTATTGTGCAAGTTCCTACGACTCCCATCCATTTTGTGTTTAAATTCTGATTTGGAGCCTGTTTCAGAGCCATTTATTGTGCAAGTTCCTACGACTCCCATCCATTTTGTGTTTAAATTCTGATTTGGAGCCTGTTTCAGAGCCATTTATTGTGCAAGTTCCTACGACTCCCATCCATTTTGTGTTTAAATTCTGATTTGGAGCCTGTTTCAGAGCCATTTATTGTGCAAGTTCCTACGACTCCCATCCATTTTGTGTTTAAATTCTGATTTGGAGCCTGTTTCAGAGCCATTTATTGTGCAAGTTCCTACGACTCCCATCCATTTTGTGTTTAAATTCTGATTTGGAGCCTGTTTCAGAGCCATTTATTGTGCAAGTTCCTACGACTCCCATCCATTTTGTGTTTAAATTCTGATTTGGAGCCTGTTTCAGAGCCATTTATTGTGCAAGTTCCTACGACTCCCATCCATTTTGTGTTTAAATTCTGATTTGGAGCCTGTTTCAGAGCCATTTATTGTGCAAGTTCCTACGACTCCCATCCATTTTGTGTTTAAATTCTGATTTGGAGCCTGTTTCAGAGCCATTTATTGTGCAAGTTCCTACGACTCCCATCCATTTTGTGTTTAAATTCTGATTTGGAGCCTGTTTCAGAGCCATTTATTGTGCAAGTTCCTACGACTCCCATCCATTTTGTGTTTAAATTCTGATTTGGAGCCTGTTTCAGAGCCATTTATTGTGCAAGTTCCTACGACTCCCATCCATTTTGTGTTTAAATTCTGATTTGGAGCCTGTTTCAGAGCCATTTATTGTGCAAGTTCCTACGACTCCCATCCATTTTGTGTTTAAATTCTGATTTGGAGCCTGTTTCAGAGCCATTTATTGTGCAAGTTCCTACAGCTCCCATCCATTTTGTGTTTGGATTCTGCTCTGCTGTTGCTGCAGGCAGGGCCTGACCCTGGTTTTGTGTTTTCCTTGGCTCCCACGAGGTCCCACTGATAAAGAGCAGCAATTCCTCTCTCTCTGACCCAGCCACTGATGCTCTTGTCCTGGTGGTTTCTGCCTGGCAGGAATTCCTGACCTGTCCCATGGGGAGCTGGCTGCTCTCAGGTGGTTCTGCAGCAGGAGGATCAGCAGGATGCAGCAGGGGCAGGCTGAGAAGTGCAGGAAGCTGCAGTGGGGAGTCCCAGCAAGGCAAAGTGAGACAGGAGATTCCTGTGCTGTCCCTGCCCAGCTGATGAACAGGATCCTGCTGGAAAACACCAGGGAGGCTGTCAAACAGGTACTGAGGAAGAGAAAGGGAGATTTTCCCTAAATTCTGGGAGAAGCACTGGAGAAAAAAGCCATAATAACAGGATCAAATCAGGCAGACCTTACTGATGCCAGGCTCGGGCCTCTGGAAGAGGTTTTGGGTTGATAACCCAAGATTTATCTTTCTCATTTCTTAGGCATCACTGTAGAACTGTTGGTAGGAAATAATCATCATAAAATATTGTCTGCTGATAAAATCCTCATTTGTGTGGTTGAGCAAGGCTGGGATCATCATTTATTTTACAAGAAGCCCTGGATCAGCTGAAGGAAACAGCCTTTTTCTCTGTGTTTGCCCCAATTATTTATCAAATATTTCTGCATATTATTGTTGTGAAGGCTTTGTGACTCCAGGATTGGAAGAATTCCAAGGACAAGACCTCCCTGTGCTCCCAGCTTTCTTAGGTATTAGATAATATTGATAAAAGCAGTTCCAATAAAATCTTGCTGACCTCAGTCCCTGGTTAAGAAGCCTCTGTCTCATCTTTCCCCAGTTCAAATCTCTTTTTTTTTGTCACCAGCCCAGTGTTTTTTTCCCACCCCAGGGTGGGTTTCATGCCCCAGCTCCTCCCCTCAGACCTGCACCTAAAAATAACACTTTAAAGTCAGTTCTGGTGTGATAATTATTTCAGGCTTCCTGCCTTTTAAAACAATTTTGACATTTCAGCCATCTGCTTTTTAAACTTCTATTAATGTTGACCCACCTTGCAAATTTTGTGGAATTTTTGTTTCCTCTTTATTTGTCTTACATTGTGGGAATACATTCCCTAAGAAAAGTAACTTCATCTGCTCTTCTGCTTGGTCTGTAGCTGCACACAACAACATTTTTATCAGGGAAAAGGGGACAGAGAGGCTTGGGATGGGACTTCCTTGGGTTGGTTCCCCTGCTTTTGTAGCAATTTAATGTGTTTATGGAGCCAGATGGAATCTGAGTCAATTAAATCAGATAAAACCATTGATATTTGATAATAGCACAAACCCTGGGATTTGTGTAATGCTGTTAAAGAAGCTTAAGATTTCATGGTGGATGAACTAACCTAGGAGTCACTGAGTAGCACTGATTATCTTACAGAACTGCAGAGTCTGGGTTGGATTCTCCCTCACAGCTGCCTGTTTGAACTAATTGCTCCAGAGTTGATTTGCCTCTTAATTTATTTACAAAATGTATAAATATCATTTATAATCATAACCCCTCTGGTTGGAGTTTAAGGCCTTGCACACAGTCAGCATAGGAGCAGTTACAGATCTGAATTATTTTACCACTGCCTAAAAAGCCAATTTTTGTCTTTAGACAGTACCTCTGTGTATTTTTATTAATTGTTCTCAAAGTTGCCAGGCCAGACATTGCTCATGGCATCAAAGTTTCCTCTTCCAGGTGACAGAAGCTGAATTCCATGAGGCTTCAACATGTCCTGACTGCCAGCAGAAGGAAGCAGAGCTGGCCAAGGTTGCCTTTCTCAGGAGAAAAAAGACTCTGCTGGAAGGTGCTTTAATCCAAGAGAAATTGGAGGAACAATTTTACTCCAGAGTAAGCAAATATTGTTGGAAAAAAATCGTGCTACATTTTATAGGTTCTGTAATCCAGATTCCCCCTGATTTATGGCAGTGAGATCAGTGCAAACCAAAATAGAATTTGGGTCTGTTTCATTGGTAAAATGCTTGGGACCAACGTTCTCCTCGAGTCATTTGGATTTATGGAAGCTGAAGGTCATTCCCAGGATGTCCTGGGATTGGTTTTGGGTCCCTTTTGATTGTGTCTCCCCAGTTTGTTTTCTGCTGGGCTGTCCAAGCTGAAATGGCAAATAAATGATGTGATGGGAGACACATCTGGGCTTCCTCACTCATCCTTTGCCATGGGAATCCTGGAACAGGACCCTGCAATGTGTGATCCAAGGCTGAGGCCTTGGGATGCTCTGAGATTTCTTGGCATTCCTGTGCCAGTGTCCAAGGATTGAAGCTGTGCTGGTAGGAAGAGAAAGCTTCTCTCACCCTGAAGAGCTGGGTGAGCAGTAAATGTGCAGATTGCCCTGGGTCTGCTGTGGCTCTTCTTCAGGAGGACCTTCCTGAAGGACCAGCTCTTCTGTCCCTCCTTGGGAGGGGGTCAGGCTGAAGGCAGGAGCCTTCCTGCAGCTCCCAGGTTCTTCCTGTGCTGATGAGCAGGGTGGGAGCTCCTGCTGTACCACACTTCTCTTCCCTAATACTTCCAGTCTCCAGAATTTTGACTCTTCCTCACTCCATACCTAAGATTTGAGGGCTTCAGTGTCAGGTGAGGATTCACTGCTTCCCACTTTCCCCCCTGCTTCCCTGCAAGGCCAGCTGCTTTTTCCTGTCCCTCCTTAGGGAAGAATTGGGCTTTTTGGGCCATGCTGTTGGGCAGAGTTTTTAAACAGCATCTTTTCAAACCCAGCAAATTGTGTGGATGAGTGCTGCACACTTGGCTGCCTTTGAGGGGCTGGGTGTGTGATACAGGCCTTGAGAAATGGCAGGAATACAATCCTGAATAATTCCATGTTTCATTTCTGTTTCAGGACATGCTGACACTTCTAGGAGAAGCACTCAGAAGCTTTCCCAAACCTACAGAGGATTTGTGGCAATGGCTAAAGGGTCAGGAAATGGAAAGACTGAATTATCCATAACTCCAGTGGGTGAAGAACTGGGAGAGCCTCCTGTGGGCAGTCACCTCCAGAATTGCAATGCTTTTGGATCTGAGCTGCTCTGGCAGTGATGGATTGGGTGCTGCCTTCATATTCCTGCAGGTGGAACCAGATCTGCCTGGCTGGGGTGTGAGTCAAGCCTTTCTCCTTCCCCAATGCAAATGTTGCAATATATTGTAATCCATCTCCATAGGTTTCTCAAATTCCAGCAGCCAACAGTTTCCATTATTAATCTGGCAAGCCAGAAGTATTGGTTTTTTTGTGGGATTGCTGTGGGATTGCAGAGCAGCTCCCAGCTGCTTGCATCCATAAGGAAAATAAATGATTCCGTTTGCCAGGGCAGGGAGGTGTAATTACTGCATTTCAGCTCAGGCTTTGCCCACTGTCTCATGGTAAATTGAAAGTGAGAGCCCCAGGTGGAGGACAAAAAGCAGAGTTAACTATAAAAAGCAGTAAAATGAAATGCAGTATTTATAGAAGGGAAATAATGAGGCTGTAACAGAAATTCATCAGCAGGACTTGGGGATGCCAGTGGGATGAGAAATGATAATAAATTAATCATGGAATCTATATAGGATAGAGAGAAAAAAACCAACAGATTAAAACTGGAATAAGAATTCTAAGAAAATACTTTGGAATTTGTTGTAATTTTTCAAGATGATGAAGTCACTGTTGTTCAATGACTGGATCTGGGGTTCAGTACACATCCAAATAAAATGGAATTGTGCTGGGGATCTTTGGGTTAGACCATGAAATCATCCTCACTGTGGCCTCCAAAGCCCTGTGCTGCTCTGTGGGCACCTCCTTTGTGATCAAAGCTGAGAGCAGGGGCTCAGCCCCTTGCTCCAGCCATGGCCTGACTCTCCTCAGCCTCCCATTCCCTGGTTTCTCTGCATTCACATCTCTGTGGACACCTTGGAAGAACACCCCTATCTATGAACCCACACTGTATTTTTGTGCCAAAGCAGAGAGGATTAAATCCCCCTGTTGCATTTCCTTCCCCCATTTTGGGACAAGAGCCCTCACTGCTGAGGTGGGGTTTGTATTTCATGTGGTTGTTTCCCTCCTCTTGCTCTGAGTTGTTTACCAGAGCCCCTGAGGGCTTTTTAGCCTCTTGTTCTCACTTCCCACAAACCAGTGGAAAACCTGGAGGGAAATGCTAGGATATAAACAGAAGTGTTAGCAAAGTTCTTCCTCCTGCTGCTTAAAAATCTGCTCTGAGTGGTTTCCCTGGGTGTGGATCCTGAGCAGGTCAAGCACCAGGTGGGAACCCAGCCCAGCCCTGAGTTACTCAGTGCTGGTTGTCCTTGCAAACAGCTTTAATGGTCCATCAAAAACATGCCCCTGAAAACATCCCCCCTTTTGAATTGTCCCTGCAGAGCACCTGGATAATGAATAAACTCTGCTTGTTCCTTCCTGTTGCTCTAGAATCCTTAGAAATGTTTAAATCCCTTAAATCTCCTGCCTTCCAATCTCTTCATGGATCCCCCACCTCTGGTCCCTACTTGTTTTGCTCTGCACTCCCTGGTTCTCTGAGATTTTGGAAGGCTCTGGGGGAGGCACCCAGAATTTCAGCTGGAGCCTTGGAAGGGCTGTCAGGTGACAGGAGGTGATCAGGAGCTGAATCCTTTGAAAATGTCATTTTGTAGCACAGATTTCAGCCCTTGCAGACCCACAAAAAGTGACTTCCATGCACATGTTGATATTTTTGTTTTCAGAACACAGAAGCTTTCTAAAGCTACTGAAATTTCTTTGCAGCTGCTGTCAAGCCTTTCTGTAAATCCTGAACTGTGAGTTATTTGGGTTATGTGTCTGACAGTATTTGTCTGTGCAGCAGCATCCTGCTCACACACAGGGCCTGCACAGCTCTTGTTTGTTTGCATAAATGTTACAAACAGAACTCAGGTAACTCCTCAGGAAAATCAAAGCAGATTTTGCTGATGGCTGTTGGATGCATTTTCCTGCTTCTCACTACAGTTGTTTCCTTCTTTTATCAGCAATGACTCTCAGATCTGAGTGTTTTTCTTTAGCAGCTCTTAGAGATATGCAATGGAATGAATGAAAATAAATAATTTATTTTCTAATCCTGCAGCTTTTGAGGCTGGAAATCCAAAACTCTGTGGGGGGAAAAGGGTGGATGATGTATCTTCCTTTTTCCCCTTCCAGGAGCTCCTCCCTCCAGCAGCAGGTTTTTCTTTTGATCCAAAGAAACCTCAAAACTCTGGTCAAGGAATATTGACTCATCTGCTGCCTGGTTTGTGCTTGCTGGGGCATAAAAGGAGCAGGGTGGCTCAAGAGGGATTTCTTGGGAAAAGCAGCTGTGGCTGTGAAACAAATCAATCTGCCTCTTCAAAGTGCTCTGCAGCTTTGCCTTTGTGGCTTTCATGCCACCCAGAGTTGGATGATTTAATCTTCTGGATGATTGCTGATGTGGAGGGGTTCATTGCTCTGAACTCTGTGCTAACAGAGAAGGTTTCTCCCATCTCAGTTCTTTCATGCTCTGTGTATGCTGATACCCACTTTTGGGCTGTTGGATTTTATAACTGACCCTTTGGAGAAACTTACACCCCTCAAATTGTCATTAAAATCAGTTTCCCATGGACTGCAGCCCTGTAACTTTGCTTTCATTTGCTCCAGCTTTATAAAAAACCAGCCTGCATTCCAGGCTCCCTCATTCCTTAGTCTCCTTTCCATCCATCCCTTGGGCTCTGGGAATTTGTATCCCCAGGAAGATCTTCCATCTCGATCCCAGCAGGCTGCTAGCCCAGAGCTAGCCCAGCTAGCCCAGAGCTAGCCCAGCTCTGAGTGGGAATGCACTTTTAGTGTCATTGACCTCCCTGCACGTGAGCTGGCAAGCTAAATGTCCACAAATGACCTGCTCTGCTGGAAGGTGGCCCTGCCTGTGCCAAGGGGGTGGCACTGGATGGGCTTTCAGGTCCTTTCCAGCCCAAACCCTTCCATGATTCTGGGATACTTGAATTTGGATTTCCAGCTACTGAGGGAATCTGTTGTGGTCCTGCTGGTCCAGTGTAGGATCACAGAAGAGTTGGAGTTGGAAGAGACCTTCCAAAGGCCAGCTAACCCACCCTGCCATGGCAGGGACACCTCCCACTATTCCAGGGTGCTCCAGCCTGGCCTTGGACACTTCCAGGGATCCAGGGGCAGCCACAGCTGCTCTGGGAATTCTATTCCAGGGCCTCCCCACCCTCAGGGTAAAAACCTTCTTGTATGTGATCTGAACCAACCCTCCTGCAGGTAAAACCATTCTCCCTTGTCCTGAGGGCACATCTTTCCTGCAGGCCCCCTCAGGTACAGGAATGTTTCCCTGGAGCCTTCCCTTCTCCAGCTGGACACTCCCAACTCTGGTTTTCCTCACGGGAGAGGGGCTCCAGCCCTCAGAGCATCTTGTGGCCTCCTTCCATTAATCCTGAACCTTTTCTCTGAAGTTACACGAAAATCTGAAATGCTCCAGGCTCCCCTGGGGTCCCTCAGTGCCTCCTCAGAAATTCCCCTCGTGGGGTTGGGGTGTGGTGAGACTCGGGTGTTTTTTTAGTTTTATTTTTTACCACAGCCAGTTTGATGAGGTTCCAAGAAAAGGAGCTGAACTCCTTTATTCGTGTTGGGAACTTGACAAAACTTGACAAGGACGAGGTTTTGCTGCTGGAAGGGCTCGTGTTCCCCCGTGGAGCTGGAGCTGCCCCAGCACCCAGCTCTCAGTAAAACCTAAAGCTGACTGCAGGTCCCTCAGACCATCCACAGATCCTCCAGCAAGAGCTGCAGTGCTCCCAGCTCTGCATTCCTCAAGCATTTTCCAGTCTCCTTGCATTCTTCAGGCTGTACTTTATTACCACTGGATGTGATTTTCAGAGTGACTTTTGATTGTGCCCCTGAGGAAGGCACTGGGTGTGTGCAGATCAGCCCTGCCTGCCCCAGGGCTGCTTTCCTGGCTGCTCTGGGATTAAATGATGGCAAAACAGAAGAATCCCTATAAACACCACATTTGCATTGTTTTTGTGTAACTAATTGTCCTTTTTTTTTTCTCCACGACTGATTTTGAAGATCTTTGGCAGCACTGACAACAGCAGGATGTGGATGGGAGATGAGGGGGGGAGTGGATTCCTTCTGTCAGGGTCCTCCATCTTCCAGATTACCTAAAGAATTGATCAGGGTACTTTAAAAAAACCCAACCATTTTCCAGCTGCTGGGCATGGATATTCACTGCTTATTTATTCATTTATTTATTCTGTAATAAAATAGTACTGTTCTCACAGAGTAGGCTGTATGATCCATAAATACCCTTGTAAAATAGATTTGTAGCATGTAACAGAATCCTTTAGAATATTCTGTGAAAATTCTTTTTTGCTGTTGTTGTTGTTGATAGCACTTTCAGAACATTTACATCCTTCATCCTGACATTTTGAAATAGAACATTTTTTTCCTACAGAGGTAAGTTTACAGCATCATCACAGTATTATAGCTTGTTTAAAAATACATTACAGCAGTACTGGTAATTGCAAGCAAGCTGTAGACTTTGAGCAGGGGGCTGGTGGCAACTTCACATGGTTTCTACTTTATAAAACAATGACATTTATTAATATTACATCCATCACTTGGTTAGAAAAGATTACTTAGATGTGCTACTCACAATAAATCTGTCATTTCTCTGTGACATCACAGGACAGGCTGTGGAAATAGAAACACACCGTGGCATGGGTGGATTAAAAAGGATTAGATGCCTAATTAGAAAAAAGAGCTTTAGGCTGTCTCTTCCCTTGGGTGTTTGAGTTCCATGAGCACTGGATGTCCTTAACCCACCTGTGGGAATGCCACGAGCACCTCTCAGCACAGCCCTGGGGTGAAGGAGGCATTGAAGTGTCAGCCTTGGCCCCCGAGGAGCTGCTGGACACACGAGCAGCTCTTCAGGAGCAGCCTGGCAGCACAGCTCCCCTGGTTTGGGATACCCCAAATCCACCTCTTCGCCTTCCCCTGGGCTTTTGAGGGAGTGAGAGCAACAGATGGAAATTCAGGAATACACAGAAAATTGTGGTTTGGGTTGGAATGGACCTAAAAACAAATCCCATTCCACCCCTGCCGTGGCAGGGACACCTCCCACTGTCCCAGGCTGCTCCTGGGCACTGCCAGGGGTCCAGGGGCAGCCCCAGCTGCTCTGGGAATCTGTGCCAGGGCCTGCCCACCCTCACAGGCACTGCCACAATTTGCCCAGTGAGGATTAAAATGACAGAAGAGATTAAAAATACATCATTGCATTGGTTTTACTTTGCACAAATGAGACTAAATGTATAAATATATATATATATATATGTATAATAAAGCTGTAGGAAATCTCCAAACTGCTAACAACTCTTAGAAATGAGATAAAACAAGGATGTATTTGCTTGGAAATTTCAAATTTGCAGTTCTCTCCTAATTTTCATTTCCAGGTAATTCAAGAGTACTTCATGGCGGATCCTGGTTTTCTCTTTTTATGAAACAGGTCCGGGTGTGCTTTGGCAAATGCTCTTTTCTTGGTCTCTCTGATACTCCTCTTGTGCTTTCTGCAGTCTTTTCCCTCTGAGTTTCCACTTGTGGAAGCAGTAGGTGATGAGGGACGTGGTTAGCAGGGAGAAGATGATGACCAGCACGACGATCAGGGCGATGGTGGACGAGAGGGACCCCTCCAGCTGCTCGCTCTCCGCGTCCCTGGTGGAGTTCAGAGCAGCAAAGTTCTCATAATCTGCTGAGGCCAAAAGTGCAGCTCCAGGAGCCTCCTTGAGCCTGGGCCTCATTGGGACTCGGGAGCTGTTCTCAGAATGCCTGGAGAAGCAGAACTAGGAGTGCCCTGCCACCTGGGGCACGCAGGAGCCAGAGCCCCGGGGCTCTGCAGGCACAGCGGGGCTCAGCACTGGCCTCTGGAGCCGGGGAGTGCAGCAACAGCAGCCTGTGGCACAACGTTCCCAGCACGGGTCAGCTTCATCCCACCTGCTGAGGTCAGCAATGTGCTCCCTTCTTCATCGAGGGGCAGGGAAGGCTCAGCCAGCTGCCAGTTTGGGATTCCTTGTTTTCTGCAAGAGATCATTGGAGAAAATCCAGTCAGTTTTCCAGCGGTGGCAGAGCTTGTCCTGGGGCTGACAGCAAAACAAGTGCTGCAACAGGTGTAACTTTCTATCAGAGGGATTGTTTCAGTGAAAGATTTTTTTTCTTTCCCAAAATATTCCCAAAGAGAGGCAAATCAAAGGCCTGTTTTGTACGTTACCCACATACCAAAATCAGCTGCAAACGGGAGTTCTCACATAACGAAGGCGTTTAATTTCCCCTCTTCTATGTCTGCTCCTGGACTGGCCTTGAATTTGGGGTTTAATCCTCTGGAGTTTTAGTTATAGTGGGATTGAGGAGGTTTCCTCACTGATTGCAAATCTGGGATCTGGAGGAAGGTCCTGGGTGAAAAAACACCCCGGATTACTGAGCTGTAAACTGGAATTTAACCCCCCCACCCTTCCACAATTCTGATGGAATTTCAAAGACTTTCAAGTCATTTGCCTTTGATATGTGCTGTGTGTGACAAATCCTAAAAATTCACTCACCTGAGCAGTTCTGAAGTCCAGAGCTGCTCTGCCTTCCCCATTCCTGCCCTGATCCAAATCCCTTTTTGGAGTTAAACCTGAGGAACAAGGCTGCTCTGCTCTTGGTTCCTGCTTCCAGTCGGGACAGGAGGATTTGCCCCGGGGGATTTTCCTTTGAGGAGCTCTAAGTGCAGTTCAGGGCTATTTATTTCAAATAACAGCTTGCTCCCAGCCCCCTCCACCCTCCTCCCAAATGCTTGGAGGCCAAAATTAGGTTTCAGAGATCTTGGAGCATCATTGTTTGGAGATGCTGTGTTTGATAGGATGCAGTTCATCCTCTTTATAGAAATAAAGTTCATCCCACTCAGCCTCACAGAGAGCTGAGGGTCCCTTTTCCTAATTAACAGCACATTCTGATTAGTAATAACCACTGTTTATCCAGCTCAGCATTCTGTTGGTGCTAAAAGATGTAAATAACAGTTCCTGCCAGTTTGGAACAATATGTTCACAGAGTCAGAGAGAAATGGGGATTCTCAAGGAAGTTTAGAACTCAGATTTTGCTGTGGTTGAGGGAGAGCTGATTGAGAGCTCCTTCCACCGAGGGCAACGTGGCCCATCTTTGATGAATGTCTACAAGTGGCACTGCTGGCAGGTCATGCATCAGGAGGGGCTGACAACAGAATATTTTAGAGCTCCTTGCCCGTGTGTTCAACATCTCTCTCAAGCAGCCTGAAGAAAGAAACTGCAATAAAAGCACTTGAGAAGCTGAGAAATGCCCCTCTGATTTATGGAGCAGCCAAGTGTCCACTCCCCGTGGAAGTCCAGGAGGGGGGAATGTCTCAGCTCTGAGGGAAATCTGCTCTTGCATACTTGCCTTAACCTGGATCTCATCTCATCTGTGTCCACAGCTGGCAGATTCCTGGGGGAGGAGAGAACAAAAGCACAGAGTCATGGCACAGCTGGTCCTGTGCTGCTGCAGGGAGGTGCAGGGCTGTTGTTTGGAACTGTCCCATCAGTGCAGGGAGGTGACACCTCAAACCAGCAACGCTTTCACATCTCCAATCTGCAAAGCTCTGCTTTGCTCCAGCTGCATTTTGGGGAAGGAAACTGCTTTTATGGGCAAACCCCTTCCAAACAGCCTCTGAGGGATCTGCTGGTGGCTGTGCTGTGATCTCTGGAGGGACAGTGACCAAACCCTGAGGGCCAGGAATGCTCCTTGCTGCTGCTGCTCAGGGATGGACTGGGGAACCAGGCTGGAGAGCAAAGGGTGAGAGACACCCCAGAAAGTGGCAGCCGTGGCTGGAGGCCTCCCCTGTGCGTGCTCGGGCGGGAGCAGTGCCAGGGCTCCTTCCTGGGAATCTGGGGGTGGCTGTGGATGTGAGGGGTGCTGCCACAAGGGCTGCTGGGGTGAAGGAGCTGCTCCTGGCACAGTTCCAGCCTGGAAGGGAGGCAGGCAGGGACAGCAGTGGTGGCTGGGCTCCAGGGGCCTCTCCAGGCTGGAGGAGCAGAGGAACCCGGTGAGGTTCAGGCCTTGGAAGGAGCAGCTCACATCCCATCCCCTGCAATCTCACTGGCAGCACATCCTCAGGAGGACACTGCCCATGAAAAACCCCCAAACCTCTTCCTTTTCCACGCTTTAGTTGAATTCCAACAGCAGAGAATAAATAAAGCTGAGATTGTTTGGTCGGGTTTGTGTGAGTCATAAGCCTTCAGTGGCTTTGGCCTGAGCTTTGCAAGCATTGCCATCAGGAGCTCAGGGCTGGGCACATTTAATTCCCATTAAAACATATTAGAAAGATCCAAGTATTGACAAAAATAATGTGATTATTTTTTTTTTAACCTGGAAATTTATCAGAATTATTGTTAGAATAAACTTCTTGTGCAAGCACATTAGAATATCTGGAAGTCGAATTCATTTTTAAGGCTTTTAATGAAATAATCATCTTTTACTCTGGTACTTATAGAAGCTCAGGCTCCTGGTGTAGCACATCCTTGCCTTGGGATGGACTTCCTACCCTGGCTCGTGTTCCCTTGTCTTTTTTAGCAAGTTATAAAGTAAAGTACAACCCAGTACAAGATGGGGAAGACAAAATCTGCTCCTTGATTTGTAATATCCTTAGGACAGGCATTGTCTTCCCTTTGTTCTCCAAGTCTGACCTTAGAGGATCTCAGAGAGAAATAGATTTTTTGAGGGTTTTTTACCATTTTTGAGGGTGGAAAGTAAGAGAGGGTTGAAAGTGATTTATATGAGAGGAACAAAGGAAATGACAGTAAAAAACCCCAGTGTCTCAAGATGATTTGAGGTTATTGGCATCTGTCAAACACTGAATTACTGAAAACAGATAAGAATGTTCATCAACAGCTTTTTGATTTCCCTGAGAGTCCTCCCTTTTATTAGGGCAAACCTTGCCTGTGTTTGCCAGACTTGGTAATAATGATTTTATCAGTGTTACATTGAAGACAGAAATGATGATTTGCATTGTATTCTTAAAAATAAATAAAAAATCAAAATACTGTGTGGAAGATCAGACTTAAGTTTTATTGGATATGGTTTGGGGCTTTTATATAGTTAGGAGAAGTCTGGTTTTTATTTCAGTCAAAGCGACTGAGTTCAGTGAATGCCTGGAATTTTCAGGTTTATTGGAAGGATGAAGGGCAGGAATCCCACGGGAGCTGCTGCAGCTGCCTTGCTCCAAAGGGAAGCTGATGGCACATCCCTGACCCTTGGGATAACTCAACACTTCCTGAGGGGCTGAGACAGAAGAGCTGGTAAGGACATCAAACCAAGCAGTGAGGAAAAGGAGCAGCCCTGCCCTCAAAGCAACCCAAAGCAGCTTTCCAAAGGAAGGGTGACTGCCCTGAAACCACAGACCTGCTCCTCGGGAGCTGATGTGAAAAATCTCTTTGACAGCAGGAGAACCTTGGGTTCTGTCTTCGTGTCTCACGTCCTCATCCCTCTTCCCCCTGCTGAATTGCTCCCTGCGTTTATGTAACCCTAAATATATATTGATTTTTTTAACATAGTTTCAGGCTTGCTTTCTTCCCTTTTGCCTTCAGCTTTCTTGTAAATCTCCCCGCTGCCTTTCAAATTGCCTCTTCCATTTTAATTGCATTAGGGAAGAATGCAGCTCCTCTCTCTCCATTTGCATCTTTTTGATGTGAAAACATTGGGATGAAAGGTGTCCCTCGTGCTTCAACCTGATATGGAAACGGCTCTTTGCCCTCCTCCCCCAGAGCTGGGGAGCCAGACATCAACTCCAACACTCAGATAAAAGGCACAGTGGGAGTGGGAGCAGTGCAAGGGGGACAAGGAGGAGGAAAGGAGAGGAGGAAGGGATGGGAGAAGGCACAAAATGCTTGGAAAAACACACTGAGACGTTTTAGCCTTGCTGCATCTTCTATAAAGAACAGAAGGCCAGGCTTTAAGAGTATTTAAAATAGGTTCCATAAATATAAATGTATTTATTTTTGGATGCTTAAAATGCTTTAGGAAATCTGCAGCTTTCAAGTCTCCAAAGCGCTGCTCAGTTGAATTCCTGGGGGGTTCTGGATCCTGTGGGGTGTGTGTTGCTCCCATACACTGCATTTGTAGTGCCACCAGGTTTGTGGGTGTTAAACACCACAGATTTACCTGCAAAGTCCTCACATTAAACCTCCTCGTGCCTCTTCCTTCTGCACTGTTAATCTCCAAAGAGGAAACATCATCTGTATTCGATTTTTCCACGTGGTCACCCCTAGAAACGTCATTTGCATAAACCCCTTGTGATTACACCAGAAGTGGCACCCTAGAGAAAGGCTGGAGCAGGCCAATTAATCTTCCAATTAAGTGGACAAAACTCTAGCCCTGCTTTCATTCCAGGGAGCAAGAAATCTCTGCTCTTCATTGCTGTGCAGCGTGCTCTGTCCTTGTTATTCCTGAAGGAGAGCAAAAGGCCGGGAGTTTTGGGATCACCCCCTCCAGCCTGGCCAGCTCCTATTTTTATATCAGTACCTGCTGGGACCCTGCTTCTCCCGGGAGCTGCCCTGGGCTGGGATAACTTTGTGTTCAACAAAACCAGGTAATTTCAGAGCAGAACCTGATCCCACCTTCCTCTGCCCTGGGAGATCCTGAGCAAAACCATCCCAGGCCACTGCTCGGGACATTTTTGGGATCCTGAGGAGCTGCTGTGGGCAGGGGCTGTGCTCAGCAGGGCCAGAAGTGTAAGGTGCTGCTTTCCTGGGCATTTTGTTTGACAGAGGACCCAGGTGAGGCTAATTCTGGTTTTAATTTTAATCCAGTAATCCTTGAAGTGTAGATTAATTAAAGCCACAGGTGTGTGTGGCTTTAGGCTCTCTCTGAAGCTGATTTCCATCCCACTGCTTTTATTGGTGACCCCTGATAGTTTAATGTGATAATTTAGCCTAAGTGTGATTTGATAAACAGCAGCAGCTTTTAGGGTGTGATCACAGCCTCCTTGTCTCTGCCTGCTTTTGCAAATCTGAGCTTTGGGCTGTGCAAAGCCCAAACCCTTCTGGAATGGCTCCTGGTCCCAGGAACAAACTGCACCTCGGTCATGGACAGACCTGATGGATTCCCTCCCTAAACCCACCACGGGAAGGTACCTGGCTAGATATTTTACTGTTCTGGTCCAGGAAATGTGAGGCAAGTTTATTATCCTGAGCATTAGAATGCTTGGATGCCATTTTTAGGGTGGCTTTAAATCTCCATGAAATGCTCCCCTGAGGTGTGAGGACTGAGCTGGCACAAACATGTGAGGAGGAGACATTGGGGTTCATTATTTTCACAGGAATAATAATAATAATAAAATAATAAAATAATAATAAAATAATAATAAAATAAAATTATTATTATTATTTTTATTTTTATTTTTATCTGGGGAAGGGTCTGTATTTTTTCCCTTTTAAGCCTGGAGAACAGTGCTGTATCCAGGTGTTCTCTGGGCATTTTCCTCCCAGGTGTTCCTTTCCAAAGAGGCTTCTAAAACTCTGTCGAGGTTGTTTTTCCCCAAGCAGCACCACAGTTCCTGCTTTTGGAGGCTGGATTTTCCTGATCAGCCATTCCTGCCTCAGGAGCAGGCTTCCATCATCAGCTCAAGAGTACACCCTGCAAAATGGGGATTCTTTGTCCCTTTGAAACGATATTTTGTGGTTCACTCCTTGCTGATTTGGCTCAGACTCATTTTTTGTGCTGCTCTTCCCCTCCAAAGTCAGGGGCAGTTCCATCCTGTGATCACAGAGGCAGCCTGGGAATTTCCCCTTGGTCCATATTTTAAATATTATTCTGTGCAGACACAAACCCTGGAGTGAGCAGTCCCCAAACCCAGACTGAGCTTAAATTGCTCAGTGTTTTTTTTCCCCCCATCTGCTGTTTTTAGGCTCAATTTGCCCCAAAGTTACAGGATTTTTGGAGCCAGGACAAGTAGTGCAGGTACAGGCAGATGATTAATTGTTGAGTTAGAAGGGAAATGAGAACTGAAAGCTGTTTAGCTTGAAAAACCCCAGACCTAAGAACCCTCATAAAATATAACCTTAAGCCAATCAATGGCCTTTTTGTTCAATTCTCATTTTGTGTGCAGGTGAAGGAGGGTTTTAATTCTGGCCTAATTGTGAAGGGATGAACAAATGAGATCTGGTTTTGTGTCCCTCTCCCTATTTAATCTCCCCTTTCCCATTGTCCCCTGCCCTACCAGGAGCAAGGAAAGCCATTACAGCTGGGACACTGCAGCCTTTCTCTTGATCTAAAATCTGACTGAAAGTCCTGCAGGGATAGATTTCTTTAAAAAAAAAATATTGCACAGAGCAAAAGATTGTTTGAACATTCCAGTTTTCATCCATCTCCTTTCAAAAGAAAACTCTCCCGCTCCTGATGAACAGGCCCAGTCTAGGACTGCAATAAATTCACTACTCAGGGAATTTCACCTTTAAATTGTGCAGGAAAATAAGAAGTTAAAGGGTGGGAGGGAGCAGGGGCTGGGAGGGGGAGTGATGAGTGTCAGCTTAGAGGCAGCTACTTTGTCTGTACATTTCTGGCATAAAATCACATTTCTTTTCCCACAGCACAGACTGGGAATAGTTTCTGTGGGACTGGGAGTTGCAGGTGAGCAGGAGCACCCTTCCCTCCTCTCCCCTCCTGCAGCCCAGGGAGCTGAACTGGTGTGCAGTGAACTGGTCCCAGTATGGAGGCCGAAGGAGGGAATGAAGGCTTGGAGCATCCCGTGCTTACAGCACTGACCTTCCTTGGAGCTTCCAGTCCCATTCCGGCCGGGAACAGCGACGCGGGCTCGGGGAATGTGCCGGAGAGGCCAGGGCAGCACCGCCGGGGCAGCCCGGGGGGGACGAGCGTGGGGTGCAGGAGTGGGAGGGATGGGCAGGGTCAGGGAGCCCCGGAATGGAGAGGAGGGGCAGGTGTGTTCAGGGGTGCCCGGTGCTGCTTTGGGGACAGGGGGTGCGGGAGGGTCACCCACCGCGGAGGGTCACACCTGCCACACCTGGGAGCGCGGCAGGACCCCAGCGGGGACCACGAGCGGCCCCGGGCCGGGCTGGGGGCAGCGGGGCGGGCAGGGCAGCCCTGGAGCCCGTCAGGGCCCGTGGCAGTCGCACACGCTGGTACCGTGCTGTGCCAGGCTGGCACGTGGCTGTCCTGCTGCCGTGCCAGCCCGCGCACCAGCGCCGTGCCGTGCCGTGCCAGCCTCATCCCCCAGTGCCGTGCCGTGCCGTGCCAGCCTCACCCCCCAGCGCCGTGCCGTGCCAGCCTTGCACGCAGGTATCTCAGTGCCGTGCCAGGCAGGTACCGCGCTGCCCAGTGCCGTGCCAGCCGG